>ML813203.1:106825-125278 GCA_009831015.1 Picea engelmannii
GGCCATCTGCAAGGTCATGAAATTTGTCATGCAATGTGTTACACAATGTGTCATACAATTGAGATTTGAATGCTTCAAGAATTTCTTTGAGGTTTTGAGAAGAAATAGCCATCTGAGCACCCTATGAACCCTTCGGTCCCGCAGCCATCAAGAAAAAACCCCTTTGATTCAGAAATAGAAATAGCACTTTGATTCAGAAAGCAATGTTCACAGGCCTCTTCAAGGGGGCAACCTCCAATCAAGCATCTCTCTGTTACAATAATCTCCAAGCTAGGGTTTTCATACCCTCGACCCTTATTTATGCTAAATATGTCTATTAAGAGAAGCATCTAGAGGAAGATCCTTCTAGAAGCGGAAGCTTCTATTAGGTCTTCTTACATCCGTCTTATTCTATTTTATTGAAAGGCCTTATTAATATTGACCTTTATTAAATTTGAATACATTGATCTACCTATGTGCGGGTTAGGACCTTAACAGTCAACCTCACCATATATATGTGCATTTATGCACCCTTGATGTAATGCGTGTAGCACAGAGACTTGAAGATGAATAAAAAATATGCCATATCTTTGTGGATGTAGCCCAAGGGGATGAACCACGGTAAAACCTATGTTATTGTGTGGAATTTGTACTTTATGTGTTGCTATGCTTAATGTTGAATGAATGAATGAGTGGATGAATATGCTAGAGTTAATTTATAGCGTGCACTAGATTAATTATGAATAATTAATGTTAAGGGTTTGTTGACGAGAGAAATCGACCGTCCGTCAACTAAGAGAGTGGAACCGGTCCGGGGTTGTCTAATAACCCAATCCGTTTGGAATGAACCACCCTGACGGGTTTAGCGGCTCCATTAGCCGATCTAAGGTCCTAAGAAAACAAAAGAAAAACTATTCTAAACTAACTAACTAAAAATAACAATTAAAATAAACTAAACTAATCTAACTAAAAACAAATAAAACAAACTAATACACTAATCTAACTATTCTATATATACAATCTACTAACTACTACTATACTAACTCTAACTAATTAACTATCTAACTACTAACTGAAATATAACTTATTCACAAAATATACAATATCCACAATTTATAGATTTAAATAAAACCTGAAAAACTCATTAATATTCTTCCCTAAGACAGAGGAAGATGTTTTTGTTGATTTTATAATTTTATGAACAAAAATAAAAAAGAAAACTAACTAAACTAAATCACTAATCTAAACTACAAATATAACTAAACATATATGTAACTAAACTAAAAAAATACTAACGAAAATAAATCACAAACTGACCTGGAGAAATGCTCCAGATTTGTCCTGCGTATGATGATCTTCTAAGCTGATCGGAGGGAGGAAACCCGCACCGAATAATCCATAAGCCTATCGTAAACAATAGCTGTAGTGCTCTTTAAGTTGGTTTACAGGACAAACAAGACATAAAAATTACAACAATCATATGATTTATAAATCTCCACAATTAGGTAAACCTGTATGCAAAGACTTATACAAAATAATTCAACTAATGAAGAAGAGAAATCTGTCATTCATAAACTGAATCAAGTAATTGCTGTATTTTTTTATGTAATGGACGAAATCAGATATGGATGAAACATTAATTAATTCATATCATTCTGCAAAAGACTATGATAGCTAAAGTAGTCACTAATCTAATGCAAATTGATAAACATAAACATGAAACAAAAGATTGATATTGTGAAAGCAAAAGCTGTAGAAGAACATCAACTTCTGTCTCAGTCTGTATTAGATATCCATAATCCTGGTTCTTCCACAAGCGAGGATGATCCTTATTACAAAAAATAATATGTATTTATAAGTTTTTCCATAGGGTAAATCCTCCCTGTGGAAGTTCTCAAAACTATTTACATAAATCTGGGAAGATATCCCAAGTTTAACTAAACTAGGAAACTACCATAAAACTAAACACACAAATATCCCCTAAACTGCCCAACATGTCCCATGCAATTCGAATTTACCTGAAAAGGACCAAAAATGAACAAGTTAGAAGGATTCTTTATTAACAAAATAATAAAAATCTGACCCTATAGACTAGCTATAGAATCTTCTGATTCTGTAGCTGGTCTAAATAAGACACAGGATCAACATTAAAATTAATTGAAAATATTTTAAGGAAATTAAATTCAATTATCATCCAATCACTATTTGAAAACGATTTATTCAATTTGAACTTGTTATACCATTCGAAATCAAACAGGATCAAAATCATTCAACCGAATACAGAGATAGGTGTACTCTATTTCTTGTTACCAAAAATCGGGTGAACAAAATCATAATCAAATAGTTCTAAAATCATTTCATATCCAATTGAAACTGATGTAATCAAAACAAATCATAAGTAATGATCAAACAGGAGATACGATCGAATCCAAACAAATTGATTTTCCAATCGTTATAGCTGTAACAACATAGCAAACGATTTAAACCATAAGCGAATTAAACCAACACTGGTGTGTAACTGTCCACAAATGAAATCGTAACAGGGTCAATCAACGGAGTTCATAACAGATGTACGATCGTTTTTTATTAGCCAAATGGACTGACAAGATCGATTTACCCTGATCTAAATCATGAATTATAACCGGATTTAACATATATACCAATCGTCGATCTGGATTTAACCAACTCATTTTACAAATCAAAATCAAACAGAGCATTCATTTATGATACGAATCTAACAACAATCCAATCAGGCAAATCAATCGGCTGGGGTTTATCATAATTGTCACGAATTAAATCCATTCCATGATTCAGGCACATTTACACAACACTGTTTTATAAAAACAAAGTCGTTATTTTCAAGTTAAATTGAACAGAGTGGTATTCCCGATCTTAGAAGATTACATGACATACCATATCGTAACAACCAAAATCATTGAAATCGTTTACCAGTAACAGCATGAAAACCATAACAAAATCAAAACCAACATGATTGCATTCTAAATTGAGCGTGAAAAATGTCCTATACAGAACAAATTCTATTAAAAGCAAACGATCAGTTTCGCTAACTTAATCGAGCAAACCAACAATCAAATCCAAACAAAAACCATTCAAATCTAATAAAAATCTATCGATGGCTATACTGGGACTGGTCAACTCGCGTATTTAAAATGAAATTACATCTATTTTAGCAAAGAAACACAATATACAGGATGAACACATTATGCGAAAGCCATTTCAAAATACAAACGGAGCTATTCGAAGATCAAATTTCAAATACTACATTACTCATGGTGACTCACAAAACTAAAACAATTTCGAAATTCATACCTGTGAGCAGATGGCTTGATCACAACAATTTAGAGTTGATAACGGCTGTGGCCGATTCAACATTCTTGAAAAGGATGGATCATGTTGTCTTCTGCTTCTTATCAGCTGCTTGGAGCTTGTCTCTTTGATTGGTCAATACTGCAATTTGATCTTCCAGTGATTGAATTTTCGATTGGAGTAGGGGAACATCAATGTAGTATCATTTTAACAATGAATCACATTGGTCACAGGAAGGTTGTTCGGGTTTTGTAAGAGCAGGTGAGGGTTTGGACATATGGCTGAGGGTTTCGCTAGGCAATTTAATACCAGGGTAGCTAGGATTATCTTTTAAGCAAGGGGGAATATTTGTCACAAAATCATAAGGTGGTTCAGGGCATAAACCCTACGAGTATGAGTACTCATCGAATAAAAAACGTTCTATGTCCGAGTCGGAATCCTCACTAAGGATTATAGGCTTTGACACAGTAGAGGGTTTAGGTTTGGTTCTAGTCATCCTTGAAATGAGCCTAGCGTTCTTTTTACCCTTGGCATTAGCAGTAGGGTTTTCCTTAAGTTTTCTGCTTATAGGATTTTTAATAGCCTCGGCCTTCTCATTTCCGATGTCTGGTAAGTCAATAGGAGGGTTGATCGAAGGATTAGGGGAAGGCAGTAGGATATGAAAGGGCATAGGTGGTACGACCTTGACTTCACTCACCACTAGCTTGTCAACCTGTATAGGGTTCGGGTCCTCGAAACCATTCCGAGCAACGAAAGCTCTCCAACTATCACCATGCAAACTCAAGTGATAAACAACGATAAGTTTAATAATCCCACGGTGGAATAGACTGTTGTCAGCCTTCTACCTTTTAAACCTTTTCGACATTTTATATAAGCTGCACTGAAAGTAGAAAGGCATGTTTACCGGGTACCCTATACAATTCATTAGCAATCACAAGTGGTAGAGAAACACAAGTCTGTATCGACCTTCACAGGTCATGAACTGCTTGACTAGCATCAAAAGGTCATTCCATCGTGGTTTGAGCATAGATATGGGCATACCTCTTTCATAAGAGGTGACTTTGCGCGAGAGAAACAACAACGTCCATGGAACCTCTTCTACCTTCGAATTTTTGAACCAACGTTGTCCTGTGGTAGGTAACCCTGTAGCAGAACTAATAAATCCCTCATCTATTTCTAACTGGATATCATGACCTTGGCTCTACAACCATCGAAATTTAAAGTGAATTGCTATGCCACACATAGGTTAAAGACCTCAAAGTTTTGCACGAAGGTGAGCCAACCATTAGCCTCCAGGTCTTTCCGGGCATTGTCAAACATTAACAAGGCTTGGTTGTCGTTTGGCTTGATCCGCATGACTGGTGCCATGGAGTCGAGCACATAGTAAGCTGAGGGTTTTTATCATAACACACACAGGAGCAAAGCTACCCGAGCTAACATAAGTGAACAGGGATAAGGGACAGGCATAAATGCCATCGTGCGAAGGTGGTGGAGTCTATCTCTACCATGCATAATATTTATTGCCAAAGTACAACCGTCGTTTATCATAGTTGTTCATCCCACTATAGCATAGTTCAAAAAATCATGGTGCTTGGCTAACCAATGAAACAATGGTAAGTGTATAAACAACACGTGCAATCAAAACATTATGCCATAGTGTTTAAACCATTAACATATAATTTGAAACCAAACTAAATGTTTTAACCATGCGCCAACGTATCACTTACATCAATCGTTTAACCAATGTGCCAATGGGTATTCATACAATTGACAGACCAATAGTTATGAAATCATTTATATAGGGATTATGTTAAAAGACATATATAAATAATCATAACCCCTATGCTTTTTCATGAAACCAAAGGTCAAGTAAAATGCAAAGCCAAATTCTAATGCCTTACAAACTCAATAAAACCAAATTATACAATCAATCGAAGCATGAGTTCTGATCAGAGGATCTTGACAGTTGTATAATGATAAATAAAAGGTAAGGGCAATAGGCATCTCGACAAAGAGATATTGGCAGTTCAAATAATGGCTTCAATGCGAATTCGAAAGGAGAAGTTTTCACGCTTACAGTCATGAAAAAAAAAGAATAAAAATGTGCAAATGTCGCAAAAATAAATAAAAAAAATGTCGTTTATTTGAAAATTGCGACGAAAATTGATGTTTGCAAAACATTGGTGTAGGCATCTTATAGAAAAAAGTAGAATGGTATAACATATGAAGTAATAACACATTCCTAGCATCCCCATGAGCACCATAACTTCCATGATTGTATACATCAGGGTCCTATAGTCACCCATAAGCCATCTCGGGTTAGATTACGGTGTGCACTCTATGCGCAATGTTGCCTTCTGGTCTCTAGAAGGGCCGATGGTTTCTAGGGTTTTGTTGGAAACATAAATTAGAACCATGGTCAGCCCAAACATTCCAAAAAATTGTTTTGTTTCTGGATAGAACTCAAAAGAACATCCTAGAAGGGATTTTATGAGAAGTACAAAGAAGAGAATGAAGTGATAGAAGGGGATGTTCAGACCATGGAACCCTACTAAGTAGGAGATTGAAAGATAGATGGAGATAAAGCAACTTGAGTTTGCGCAGAAAGATAACAAAATTTCCAAGAATACATCGTGCAATCGATACTGTGATGTCATGTATTGTTGCAAAGTAGGAATTATTGAAGGGACCAAGAAGGAGGTATATTACATCACTTTACACATCCATCAATATTTTATTACATGGTAAAGATGTGATGACCATGGAGTTAGACAACTAAATCAGTATGCACACATGGGGAGACTAGGAGAAGCAATAAGGATGAACTGAGGTATGGATAAGGCTCTAGAGAGAGGCCATAAGAAGGAAACAATGGACTCCATTATGATGGATGAGGAATATACCAAGGAGATATTGAGTAGAGTAGGAGTAATGCACAATCGAATACCCTACTAGTATAAGATCAATAGTAAGAAGAGGGCAGTAGCCGAGCGAAAGGGCTTGGAAAATGATGAGGAAGAAGTAGAGGATCTTCATACGACGAGGAATATCGGGGATATCATTCACGCCACATATGAGAGGAAAACTAAAGGTAAAGGGTCCGATGTAGAATAAGGCTCTCCATTCCATATGAGAATTAGTGTGGAACCCACAACCCCATGTGTGACTAAGACATCTGAAGATAAAGAACTAGTTAGCGAGCAAGTGATTAGTCATAGAAGGAATTTAGCAGGATGAGGGTCCAATTCAAGTGGAAGTATTTCAGCTAACAGTATTCAAGTATCTACATTGTGCGTAGGTGGTAGTACAAAAAACTTTACAATGGAAGGAGAAGATCCAAATATTAGGTTACTTGAGTTTCATGGAGAAGGGTTGAAGGACCCAGAGAATAATTTGCTTATTTGTGAGAAGATTTGGGAAACTAAGAAGATTACAGATGAAGATACAAAATTTGTGCAGTTGGAAATTACATTCAGGGACCACGCATTGGACTAGTATACGGGACTCGCAATAAATAATCCACAAGCAGCACCTGCAACCATTATAGGTATAAAGAAGCAATTAATCAATGAATTTCACCGATTGAGTTCAGAGGATCAGTTCATGAATGAGATGATAGAGATCAAGAAAAAGCCACAATAGTCAATATGTGAGATTGATCATAAGTTCAAGAGGTTGAAAGGTAAGTTCATGTACTTTATCACAGATATGCAACATAGACACTTATTTGTTAATTCATTATTTCCACATCTTAAGTATCCATTTAGGCAACATATATTCCAAATTCATATTGAGGCTCTACAAGTAGACTTACAGTTAGAATAAAACCAATATAAGCATACAAATCTATATGTGGAAGAGATGAGGGTAGATATGAATAATCTGACATTTTAGTTGAATCATAATAAAGGAAAGGAGAAGAAGGAATCAATCTGGTGTACATTATGCAGAACTGAAGGACATCATAAGAATGAGTGCCCAGCCTATGTGTAGTACTTGGGAGTAGGAATGCCAAATATTTTACCTATAGGAGGGCCATGCTGTGATATATGAAGAACATATGGACATGATCCTTATCATTTTCCCATGATGCAAAAGTATCAAATAGTTCCCAAGACTACATTTTGTAAATTTTTCAAGTTAGTTGGACATGAAGATAAGTATTTTATAAATTTGGAGATAATGAAGGAGAGGACTTCAGATGCATATAGGGTGTAGGATGAATAGATGATAGGAAAACCTATGCAGTAGTTTACAACACCATTGTAGTATAATAATGCGCAACAACTTGGACCACCACCACAATACAACAATGTGTAGTCGTAGTGTAATAAAATGCCACAGTATAATACACCGCGCATAAATAATCAAGAAAATAAAAGAGGAGGTCGTGGGGGAATAAGATTTGGAGGAGGTAGTGGACTCATGACATGTAATAACTATAAAAAACCTAGAAACTATTCAAGAGACTATCCACAACCATCTGTGACATGTATGTCGTTTTGGGCATCATACCATGATACAGAAGATTGTACGACACTTTTGGTAAAGATACAGGAAAAGAGGAACCAAAATAACCAGAATGTGCAATGGATTGTTGTGGAAACCAGGAAGATGATGGGAAGAAGATCAATATAGTGACTAGAGGTGGAATCAATATGGGACCAGATGAAACAAAGCAGAACCAGGATCTACACCAATGGGTCATAAAGAATGAAACACCTGAACAACATTTTGGTGTGTGTAAGGAAAATGAAACCTTCAACTAGGATAGACAAGAGATTTTGAAGGAGAATATTTTGTCTACTTCAGGAAAAAATCCAGGAGGTGATGTACCAGTCTATGACATGCCTTATTTATTTGATTAGGCCAATAGATATCAAACTTTATAACAAGTAAGTAATCTTAGAAACTTTTAGGGGTCTTGTTTGAAGTTGCTGAATGATGAAACCTCCTTACAAGTGTTACAAAGTATGCTAGAGAAGTGCAGTTTTGGAGAAGAAATGAAATTAGAACATAAGAGATTCAATCAAGTTTGTAAGAAGATAAGGACAAGTAGGGAGTTCAGGTTGAATGTAAACATTGGAAATTTCAATATGGGGGATATCATACTAGATCTAGGGTCCGAAGTTAATGTTTTTTCTAAGAAGACATGGGAAGTCATGGGGGAACCCACACTAGGATATTCACCTATTCAGTTGAAGCTAGAAAATTAGAATAAAGTGGTGATAATTGGTATATTGAAGGGGATACCAGTAGATCTAGACAATGTGCACACCATGGAAAACTTTAAAGTGATTGATATAGTAGACAACACTCAACCTTATCTAGCATTGTTGGGACTAGATTAGGCGTTTGATAATCAGGCTATTATTAATTTGAAGACCAAGAATATGATATTTGAATCAGGAGAGTACATAGTCATATCACCCTTGGATCCTTTAGAAGGTGGAAGATACATTGAACCTGTGACAACAAATTTCATCACAAACGAGATGAATCAGTTTTATAGAACTATTGCAAGCGCAAAATATTATATTAATCCCATTGCAGATGGCATGTTGAACCAGAGAAGCATTAGTTTGTGTGCATCAGAATCTGACACAGGGTTAGAGAAATGGTAGCAAACATTACATGAGATATCTACTAGAATATGTTCATAGATGATGCACACACTGAGGTTGATCGGCTCAGAGGTAATATAACCTCCTACTTTTCATGGTCAAAATAATTTGGAAGAATTTTTAAGAAATTTTGAGTTAGATGTTATGGATAATCAGATATTATTAATCTTGGATATGACATTGAAAGCAACACCTACAATTTGGTGGGGTGCACATAAAGAGAAGATCAATAATTGGTATCAATGTAAGAGGTTATTGCACATCATATTTGGTGCAGAGCAGGAGGATAGATATTTGGAGAAGTATGATGGGATTGGACAACCCAGAGAACATATAGACATGTGCATGGTTCAATGGAGATTGGTACCACTAGAATAATGGCCACATCATTTTATTCACATATTAGAAGGCATCTCAAGGAATTGGTACACAGAGCTGGAACTATGTAGAGGAACTGCAAATTGGGAGGAAATGCAGTAGAATTTATTCATTACATTTGCATTTGAGCATGAGAACCCAATGGTGGATACAAAACTGAAAGTGGTAAGAGACAAGATATTTGAAGAGCTAGAATTTGATATTTTCATAGGATATCAGAATCATAATAGACAAACAATCAGACAATTGCTACACTGTTATCACATCGCAAAAGATGATCCAACAAAAGACAACCCGTGCGACATTCATATCAATGAAGTTGAAGGAGAAAGAGAAGTAGAAGTTCCAAAATTAGAGTCATAATATTATGCTGCACCACTGAAAGTTCATATTGGAACAGAGGAGAGTCTGAATATTGCAAGCATTTGTGATTATTGGGATAATCAGACAATAGAAAGCATAACAGAATTACTGCATGAGTATAGTGACTTATGTCCAACAACATTTTTAGAGATGAAAGGGGTAGAAGGAGAAATTGGAGAGATGAATATTCCTCTAAGACCAGATGTGAGACCAATCAAATAGAGACCTTATAGGCCGAATCTAGTATACAAATAGAAAGTGAAGGAATAAATTGACAAGGTGTTATAGACTAGTGTCATAGAACTTGTTTAAGAATCATAGTGGATCATCCCTATGGTAGTGTAGGAAAATAATCAAGGGGGAATAAGGATATGTGTATACTTGAGGAAGTTGAATGATGCTTGTTTGCATGATCTCTTACATACTCCATTTACAGATAAAGTGTTGGGGAATGTAGGAGGTCAAGAAGCATATTCATTTACTGATGGGTTTTCAAGGTATCGCTAGATCAATATAGCACCAGAGTGCATAAATAAAAATACATTTTCTATAGAATTTGTATCATATCAGTACACAATGATTCCTTTTGGATTGAAGAATGCACCAACAAGTTTTTCCAAAGTAGTAGTAGTAGTATCCTTTAAAGATTTTATACATAAGTTTTGGGAAGTTTATTTGGATGATTGGAAAATATTTAGTTTATTGAAATATCATGTTGAGGTGTTAATATTGATGTTAGACAGAAGAAGACCATTTCAAATTTCATTGAACATTAAGAAATTTATTTTCAACACACCTTTTTGGATTTTTCTAGGGCATGTGGTGTGTAAACAGGGTCTGCTGGTTGATCCTGTGAAAATTGTTGTCATTGTTAACTTACCACCACCTGAGTCAATGTACTAGTTAAAATATACACTCTATCATACAAGATATTATAGGAATTTGATAAGGGGATATGCACATATTACTACCCCAATGTTGAATTTGATGAAGAAGGACATCGAATTTCAATGGAATGATGAATGCCAACAAAATTTGGATATCTTAAAGGAAATGATGGTGATTGTGCCAATTTTAGTGTTTCCATATTGGTCCAAAGAGTTTCATGTTCATGTGGATGCATATTCAATAACACTTAGAGCAGTATTGACATAGCCAGGAGAAGGTGATATAGATCACCCTATAGCATTTGCAAGCAAGAAGTTGTCAGATTCAGAGTAGAATTACAATACAACATAAAGAGAAGGATTAGATATGGTGTAAGAACTATAGAAGTTCAGACATTACTTGTTAGGCCAACACTTTACGATGTTTACAAATTACTCTTCTCTTAGATATTTGGTCAATAATCCAGTGTTGGGGGGAAGAATATGTAAATGGTTGTTGTTATTCCAGGAGTTTGATTTTGAAGTTGTGGTGAAACTTGGAAGATTGAATGCAGGGCATTTGTTGGCACAAAGGGGCAGACCCAGGGTTCAACGCTCAAGAGCGCACCAACAAAACTCTAACTATTGGACCTTTCGACAACACCTACGAAGTAGATGAAGTCTCACCCAAGGTAGAGGCAGGGGTGGTTGCAAGACTCAGGTGTATGCAACCTTAGCTAGGACACAGATATGTGATTATACTACTTACAACACACTTAGCATTAGTCAACCATTAATATCCAACCCTTATTCTACTTCACAGATAGCACAAAGCATCATAATATTCTCTTAGATCTACAATATCTCAACACTTAGCAACAATAATACACTAGGCCTTACAAATCAACACTAAGCTCTTGCATATACATCAGATCTAACAATTATATATATCTAAGAATCACAAAGCATAAGTGAATATATCAAAATCACATAGCATAAGTAGAGATAAACACAATGAATCAAAGAACATAGCATTACACACAGATTTACATGGTTCACCCCCACCCTGGGGCTACGTCCACCAACTCTTCTTCTTTATTAGTATCTTCAATCATCGGTTACAACATAGATCACAAAAACCCTTCTTTGCAAAGGACAAAAGATTTGCGCAGCTTACTAGATCCTTCTTCCTTACACTTTATCACAAAGCCTCTTACAACAACTTGCACTTAGCCTTGTAAGCTTCTTAGGATCATGCACAGAGAATTTACAATCTACTTCCAATCACACAGATCTAACTTATTAGCACTAAGCCATCTACCATACATCCCATATATGTGCTTCCTTCTCTTTTCTATCTAGCCTAAGCATCTATTTATACATTAAAAAAGTGGGTCTAAGTGTGGGTAAACCCATGGGCCGACGTCCCTTTCCCATTACATTAACCCAAAAACCCTAATAGGGGGACAAAGGTGGATTGAGATGCTTTGCTTGGCGGTCCTTCTTTGACTAGCTGTCATAGTTCCAAAATCGGTCAAAATGACTGAAGTTATCCCAAAACTTGGTCAAGGGCCAACAGGCCCCCAACACTCACCCGTGAATCGTCTCGAGTCACTCTATTCTGCACAATTCTACTTCGAAGGTCTCGAGCTTGGCTCAAGCTATTGTGACCTGCTGCTTCGTTGTGGCCTCCTGTTGGGTGAATTCCAGGATCACTGTGCCATTTACTGGTCCTTCCAGGTGTTGTTCTACAGTAAGGATGACTTGCTTAAGTTTTAATTCTTGGCTTTCTATCTCAACAAATAATATGCATGCCTTGTCTTGCACTGGTTGGAGTTGTTGAGTTACTTCTATGACCTTGCTCTGGATCATATGTATCTACTGTTGACCTGTGAATTATTCATGAGATTGTTTTATTCTATCCACTGCAGACAAAGCCTTCAGGTGTTCCTGTAATGTATCTACATGTTTCTTTGCTTCCTGGAGCTGCTACTCCAGTGCCTGTAACTCTGGATTCTCTATAAGGTTCTCATAGATTTGGGAACTTTGGTTACTGAGATGTTTGCACTCCGAGCCAAGATATTTCAATCAATCAACTGTGCTCCAAGTAGTTGCTTCTCGTTGGTCTCTTATCTCCTGGGGGGTCTTAGGCACAACGTGGAGTTATAGATCAGTAATGCATTGCTACAGCTTCTGTATAACGTCTTCAAGCTGGGCCACCTTCTGTAGAACTCTTTCTTCAGATGGTACTTCAATAATGGTCACAGAGTAGAGTGCTCTGTCGACTAGTTCCTTTACTTCAAGCTTCTCTACGAGTAACTATTCCTTGCTTTGTTGTAGCTCTTCTTTCTCTTTATCCCACTGTGATTGAAGAGAAATATTTTCTCTTTCGGCAGAACTGCATTTCTCGACAAGTACTCCCTGTACCTATGTCAGAGCCTATGTGGTTCGTGCTATGTCTTCTTGAGCTTTTCGAAGGTGAGCTTTGAATATGTCAACAATCTGGTGAAGTCAGGCTGGTTCATCTCCTGGTTATACTATCCCTACTGTCAAAGGTGTGGTGCATACAGCGCGGCTGCACTGGAGTGCCTGCTGAACTCCTTGAAGTTTGATCTCTATACAGTTATACATCTTCTCCTGCTTCACCTCCTGCTTCGCCTCCTACTTCTCTATTATCTCCTTTGAAGCATCATTCACTACTGCAATGATGAAATCAAAGTCATCCAATGTGAGGGAAGTTCACATCTTGGTCACAGGGCTCCTAGGATTCTTTCAGGAGGATGCTTTCAGAGATGATACTTTCCTTTTCTTTGACGAGTCTTCTTCGTCCCTAGGCGGTGGTACTTTTCCTTTCTGTTGTTAAATTTCTATGCCTTTTATCTCTTTGCCATCACTTCCTTCGTCTAGTTTGATACGGACAGTCCTTATAGATGCACTGTCTACTTCGTGAACCTCCTCATGCTTCTTAATTTTACTTGGTCCCAGTGTGTCCAGTACAGTCTCTGGGTAATCAACATCGGACAACTCTATGAGGTTTGCTAGAATGAGAAGGTTCGCTAACCAATCCTTGGTGATCTCTTCAAGGTATTCTTCAGTCAACTTGTAAGAAGACTGCAACTATTTCTTATGTTCATTAGCTCATGTTGTTATATACATGAAGTGGTGATCCGCGCTGAAATTCATTAAGGGTCTGAATCTATGGAGCATATTTGGAGTAACGAGAGATGTAGCCTGGATGGTGGTATTCAGTTGGTTGTAGTATACGTGGAAGATGAAATTCGACTGCAATTTCTTGTTCATATCGGTCGAGTACCACATGGTACTGAACCTCACAACCAAAGGTTCAAATGGCTCTGTCTCTGGGAAAGTGGCACCCTATGACATATCCCATGCTATGAAGGAAATCAGTATGAGAAACCAACTGAAATGGAACTCCTACCCTTTGTCTTGCACTTCCCTGCAATCTAGTTCAAGCTGATTTACCAAGTACTTCGCCCAATTCATCTGTAGACCCTTGACGCACTTCCCTGTGAGGTCAATGATGAATCTACTTACTTTGGTGGGCCGATTCTTGTGTACTAGCTTACCTGCGATCAACAGACAGGCAAGGTACACTGCGCCACTCTGACTAGAGGCTACCTTGTAGCCTCGTATGCCTTTCTCGACATTGCCATAGGTCTCTTTGATCTTCACTACTAGTGCTATGATGGTGGCCTTTCCATGATAGAATTCCTGTGGATCAGGTCCTTGCATGCTGAGTCCTGTGATCCGATTAATCAAGGTGGGATCCACCATGACATGATGTTTCAACCGCAAGTAGCCTCCATGATAGAAATACAGAAGTAGCTTTACGCACGCATTCACCTCCCGGTGTCTGCCAAAGTGCGAGATCTTCATGACATTCAAAAATGTTGACTGCGAGAGGTTTTGGGTCCAAGACTGCGGGATGATCTTCGATTTCTTTCCCTTCGTCTTCGTTAGATACTTGTGTGGAGTGAGCATACTATATAATTTCTTGTCGCCGAGGTTGAAGTCGCTAACCTTCAATGCTGCGAGATTGTCCTAATCGACACGAACTATGCGTACCCCTTTTGGTAGGTACGCAGTAACCATAACATACTCGAGTTCTCGAGGCACACTGTCACAGTTGATTTCACCATGCAGAGGGTGTAGGTAAGTAGGCACAATGCTCATAATTAGTTTAGCGTTCGCCAAATCATCTCTATGTTCAGTACACTTCTCATCGACCCATCGAGACGATCCTTCTCAGGTAGTGGAAGGAGAAGATGCTACTCCTCTTTTCGATGATGCTTGGAATTCGGTGGAAATTCCTCTTTCCAACATGACTCTCTCAGTCATTAAATCAAGGAGGACTTCTGTGATGGATTCTTCAACTGTGATGAATTCATCGGACATACACGCATGGAATAAATAATCGTGGTCACAATGATCTTGGGCACTGTATGAGAATGAATAACAAGGACATGATGATCACTGTAGACACTTGATAGTCTACGAGCTTCAATTTATCAGTTGGAAAAAGTGTTCTTTGTTCATGGTGCGATGAAATAAATAGGTAATCTCAACAACGGTCAGCTTGCAATGGGTATGGGGCCTCTTTTAACTTTGTTCTATCCATTCTAGCGCTGTCCAACAGTCTGGTGGTGATCCTTTAATTCGTTTTTGTCCATTTGAGGTGTAATTCGAATGTATATATCTGTCCAATGACTATATTTCTTCTCCATGTCGAAGTGATCCATGTCGATGTTCTGATATCTCAGTGAAGCTCAAATTCTATGAAGTTTCTTTCTACGAGGTTCCATCTAGAATATCTAACAATTTTGCCCTCTTCTTATTTAACTTTCTAGCCTTATATCCAGTGAGCTTCATCTCAGTAGTTCTTATCCCATAATGATTCCTATTTTCCTTGTATATAGTCACTTCGCGCTGCTGAGGTTCTTTCTTAGGGTTCAGGTATAACATCTCTTCTTTATCTGAGATAGAAATTTCAGTCTTCTGTGAGTCCTATGGTGTTCTGATAACTTCGACGTCTGGGTTCCTAGTGTGATATGGCTTCAATCTGTTCTCCTGTTCTTCAATCAACTATGCGATCCTTCTGGTCATGAAGTATTTTAACTCTTGTTTCTGTTGTTCTAAATTTTTTTTGTCTTCCTTATTTCTAGCTTGATCTCTATCAATCCAAGGATTTCCAAGTAACATAGTAAATGGGGCGTTGTCCTCAATGAATTTGATAATCTCAAAATATTCCTCTATCGAAGTTCCATTGGCATTCATAGATATCAGAGTGAGCCTTCCACATAGGTTTACCAGTTTTCCTCTGAATGACCCTATTCCTCCTAGAGATGGAGTCATAGCAGGCCTCCCTATAGCTTTCCAAGTTTTTTTTGTCATAACATTCACCTTTGTTTCCTCATCCAAAACACAGTCAATGTCGAAGTCTCCTATTCTTACCTCGATGCATTATTTTTCTTTAAAGATCTCTGCTAATCTAACATGTCAGTGGTCATTCAAGCTGTCTTTCATCTGTAGTAACATCGTCTCTGCTTCTTTCTGGGTTTCTGCTATTTCTAGATCTTCTTTAGGGTTTTCTTCATGCAAACTCATTTTTTCTAGTTTAGCAATCATTCTAGGGCAATCCAATACTTCGTGATCTAGAGCTTTGCAACAAAGTCAACTAGGTTTTCTACCAGGGCATTCCTTAGCTAGATGTCTCGGTATTATAAAACTGTAGCATAGGATCAATCCTCTCTTTCTTTTAAATGATCCCCAACCTCTTTTGTACTGTGCACTAGGATCATGGTAGTTAGCCTGCAAAAAATTCTTTCTAGGATCCTGCATCCATTTGTTAGTCAAAAAATTCTTTCTATGCATAGGTATAACACATCTATCACTATTCTTATCAGATCTATTCATATCAAATATTCTTTCATCTAAAAATTCTGTAGTTTTCAAGATAGGACAAAATCTACCAAGAATACCTAGATCCATGCTTTTAGAAACAAAAAAATCTACTAGTCTTACTTTTACAGAGCATAAAGATTTCAGATCTAGAACTTTCTTACCTTTGTCAGAGCACAAAACTTACATATCTTACCTCTTTTCTGCATATCTGACCTCTTTCTTTCAAGATCCCCCACTTTTTCTTTTCTTAGGGCACAAAGCGTTCCAATCTGGCTTCTTTTCTTCAAATCTATCCTTCTTTCTTTAGCACAAATATTTTCAGATCAAGTGGAATACTGTGCACTAGGGTACAGATCCACGCACATATCTTCCATAGTTTCTAGATCGAATCTTTGTACGAAGATTTTCTTTCTGAAGTCCCAACAATCACAGTTTCAGGTCCTGGTACTACGCACTTCAACAACATATCTATGCATAGAGCTTCTCTTTTCCTTACTTCAGTTCCTAGCAATCATAGTTTCAGGTCTCGAAAATGGAACCATTTGTTGGCACAGAGAGGCAGACCCAGGTTTCAACGCTCAATAGTGAACCAAAAAAACCCTAACTACTGGCCCTTTCGACAACACCTGCAAAGAATATGAAGTCTCACCCGAGGTAGAGGCAGGGGTGGTTGCAAGACTCAGGTGTCTGCAACCTTAGCTGGGACACATATATGTGATTATACTACTTACAATTCTCTTAGCATCAATCAACCATTAATATCCAACCCTTATTCTACTTTGCAGATAGTACACAACATCACAATATTCTCTTAGATCTACAATATCTCAGCACTTAGCAACAATAATACATTAGGTCCTACAGATCAACACTAAGCACTCGCATATACATAAGATCTAACAATTATATATATCTAAGAAGAAAAAATCATAAGTGAATATATCAAAATCACATAGCATAAGTAGAAATAAACACAATGAATCAAATCACAAAGTGTTACACACAGATTTACGTGGTTCACCCCCACCTTGGGGCTACGTCCACCAACTCTTCTTCTTTATTAGTATCTTCAATCATCAGTTACAACATAGAGAAAAAACACCCTTCTTTACAAAGGACAGAAGATCTGCGTAGCTCTCTAGATCCTTCTTCCTTACACTTCAACACAAAGCCTCTTACAACAACTTGCACTTAGCCTTGAGATCTTCTTAGGATCATGCATAGAGCATTTACAATGTACTTCCAATCACACAGATCTAACTTATTAACACTAATCCATCTGCCATACATCCCATAGATGTGCTTCCTTCTCTTTTCTATCTAGCATAAGCATCTATTTATATATTACAAAAGTGGGCCTAAGCGTGGGTAAACCCATGGGCTGATGTCCCTTTCCCATTACATTAACCCAAAAACCCTAATAGGGCCCCAAAAGTGGACTGAGACACTTCTCTTGGCGATCCTTATTTGACTAGCTATCACAGTTCCAAAATAGGTCAAAATGACCCAAGTTATCCCAAAACTTGGTCAAGGGCCAACAAGGCTAGATCATCTATCAAAGATAACTAATGGAGAGGAACCAAGTAGTTTGGAGGATGATTTCCCTGATGCAAAACTCTTCTCATTGCATATTGTTGATGACTATTTTGTTGACTTTATTGAGTTTTTGAGTACATGATTTTCCCCAAAGTAGCACAATAATGTGCAAAAGAAGATTTTGGTGGTCATATATCCATACTAACAACTGATTGCAAGTCATTTATACAAACTAGTTGCAGACAACATTTTGAGGAGATGTGTTATGGAGCATGAACATCCTATCATTTTAGTAGAAGCACATGAAGGAATAGTTGGAGGACATTGTGTAGGGAAGGATATTGTGCAAATATATTGCGTGCATGATTATGGTGTCCAATAGTTCATAAAGATGCAAAGGAATATGGACATAATTGTGATGTATGTCTAAGGGTTGGAAAACCATCTAGGAGAGATGA
>ML813204.1:0-49285 GCA_009831015.1 Picea engelmannii
ACTTTTTTCTCAATTTGAAACAAAAAGTCAATAGGCTTGGAATGAGTGGTATTTATCATTATATCAAGAATATATTTAATTCAACGATTAACATGTATAAAAGTTGATTCCATAACCAATATATCTTGCTTAATATCACTTATATTTACAATGATATAATTTTCCTTGCCATTGGTTCCTTTGCCCATTTCAACTCTACTTTCTACAAGAACCATAATCTTGCAATTGACCACTCTTTTATTAACTTAGAGAATGGTATTGCTACCCAAAAAACTAAACGGGTTATTCTAGGAGTTTTTAATGTTAAAATTGATAGATCTCAATGCAATATTCTAACTCATAATTCTAATCTCAACCCTTTATTGATATCTAAGAGGATGCTAACATACTCATACTAGTTTGTATTACTGAAATGGAGCCTTAAAAGGAAAATGAAATATTGAAGATTGACACATGAATGAGATTCAATGTGGTAAGCTTGGATCAAACACCTAACTTTCAGATCTTCAATCTAAAGCATCATGTCACAATTAACCCTCAACTTTAATGTAAAACATTGTCACAATTATCCCTCAATGGCCTCATATAAGTCTTGAGTTGGATGTTCTCACTTCGCATATCTATGTGCATATAAACATAAAAAAATGCTAGTGCTCAACAAGATTACCTATAAATGAGAAACTTGGTGAGCATTCAAGAATCTTAAAGACAATGTAGGAAATATAGAAAGCCTTGATATTTTTATTAAAACGATGAAGCAACCAAACTATATCGTAAGGACGGAAAAAGCTCATTCATTTTTGAAATTTGGAAGATTTCCATGAAAAAACATACTGATATGCAAAGATCACACAAGTATTTATACCATTTAATATTGAAAACATCAAATTTCAAAGTAAATGAAAAAATGATTGATTACAAATGAATAGAATTTCATCTCATTTTCCTAAAAGACAAAAGGCTCATGTAGATTTCTACACGATGTAAATATAGATTTCAAGTAACATAAGCTTAATCTAGCTTCTAATATTCTAATTGTTCAAGTCAACATAATATGCAACTTTATACAACATATGATAATTACAAAGTGTTGTGTTATCAATTTTAAATACTCACAAACAATTACATTAAAAAAACTGATTTATGACAATTGCTTATATTACATTGCAGCCAAAAACAAATAAGCAATAACTACCTTGCAACTTATCCAACCTCATTTATAAACATTTCATTACAACTCTGCCCAAAACAATTGCTTATGCTTATGTTACATGGCAGCCAAAAAAAACAGCAATAGCTACCTTGCAACTTCTCCAACTTCGTTTATAATTTCAGTACCAACTCTGCCCAAAAACAAATATGCAACTATAAAAATGCAATCCTCAGCACAATTGGGAACCACAGAAATTGTGGAACAACACACTCTGGCTGCAAACTTGAAAATCTCACATTCCCAAACCATTAAGATCTCACATTTATATCGAGAACAGCACACGCTGACCGCAACAACTTACCACTGATAACCCTAAAACATAGAATTAGAGGAAATAAAAAACAATGCTCTCTTTAAACCCTAGTGCCATTCTCAAAACCCAAAGCAAGGATCTAGAAATTCAAATCAATATACTTTTAAACCCTAGTGTTATTCAAACAAAAACAATGGACAATGTGCTATTTAAACAATTATTTAAATATTTGGTAAAACATTTTTTAACTGTTTTATATTTTGTATTTTTTCTCAATATAGTAATATAAATATGGATGAATAGTAATATAAATATGGATGAAATCTTAATTTTTTATTGTTTAAATTTTATTTCTAAATGTATAAATAAATTTAACATGCTGAAAATTTTTAAATCATTTCGATTATGTAATCTTAATCACTTAAATCTGCAGATTCAACAAATTCTCACCTAATTACAAGTAAAAATAAACAAAAAATATCTTAAAAAATCCAAACTTAGAATTGGCTGGAATTCTGCGATATAAATTTAGACAAAATCTCTATTTTCTGTTATTTAAATTGCTTTTCTAAATGCATAAATGAGACAAAATCTCTATTTTCTATTGTTTAAATTACTTTTCTGAATACATAAATGGATTCAGCTCGCTGAAAACCCTTAAATTACCTAAAAGTCAAATATTTTGTTCTGTCTATTATTTTATTTACTTGTTTATATTGTTCAAACATGCAATGCTGCTCATAGCCTCATAACAGATCGTATCACTGGAGTCTAATGAAAAATCATAGTTGATACATTAAAAAAACAATGAAATGATTCATCCCATTTCTTGTGTTGATTTATTGAATGCTTTCAATGAGAGTTGAACTCATGACCTCCCGCTTACTAAACGGGTGCTCTAACCAACTGAGCTATGAAAGCAACGTATACATTGAATTTGGGGTTAGAGGAAACTAAACATGAGTAAATCAATCTACGCAATGAAATTGAATATAAGGCTGAAAAATATTAAAAGTCAAGCTTGAATCTGTAGAAGAGAAAATAAATCTAACCACTCACGGCCACGACAGCTATTACGTTTTTCACCAATTTCTTTTATATATTAATAGTTACTATTATTATTATTCAATTAAGATAAAATGTCATCCGGATAATATGAGGGCTCGTGTAGTTTAATGGACATAGCGTCTATTTCTTTATAAAATTACTTCTTATGTGAAGTCACGACCCTCATCGAGGAACCTTTAAATTAATTATAGTGAGGATGTGCACCCAGCTCATATTAGTCTAGGGTTCTGTGTGGTGGTGCCTGTTCGAGCCATGCTACTTCAGATGCACACATTTCTCTCAGATTTCTTGGTGCCTCCTTGGTTCACAACATCTTATCCAATGAATAATATCCTAGTTGGATGTAAATCTTCTTTATTTTAGCTGTCCATTTCAGCGGTTCACCATGGCATTGCAATTTTTTAGATTGTAGATTATTGGAATATTGAGAGGGAGGGTGAATCAATATGAACACTTTATACCACTTTTAACCACAATGTATATTCTTTCAATTTATTAACAATGTTCAACAATTTATTATCAATGTATCATTTATGATTGCATTCAATATATCATGCACATATAATCATAAACAACATTACATCAAATGCACAATACACCAGTGTTTACGTGGAAACCCAAATGGGAGAAAACCACATAATGTTTTCTTATATATATCAAGAATTCATTCATAGGAAGCACCGACTTCTTGATTCTCTAGTTGCAACTGGAAGGAGGTTACAACCCCCTATTTACAGGCTCTAACCTAAAGGAAGCTACAACTCCCTAAATTATGTGGCTCCAACCAGAAGGATGCTTCAACCCCCTGGGTTCTCCGGCTCCAATCGAAAGGTGGCTACAACTACCTAGTTCTCAGGCTCCATCCTAAAGGAAGCTCCAACTTCCTAATTCTTCCGCTTCAACCGGAAGGATGCTACAACCCCTTTTCCTTGCCCTGTCCTACTTCCCTGACATAAAAGTGTAGACCAAATGTCACTACCACAATCATTACCACTGTCACTGTCACATCAACCTGTAACATGTCAACCTGTCACTATCAACATGTCCAACCTGTTACTGTCATTGATACTCAACCAGATCCTCTCACATGGATCATATACCAAGGACACCTCTCAACTAGATGTCCAACATCACCAACACATGCATCTACCAAGCATGTACCAAGATCACCAACATACCATCACAAGATATGTGTCTCAACCATGTACCAACATGTACCATGCACCATGCACCATGCACCATGCATCAACTTGTGTACCACAACTTGTACCAAGTGCATCAACCATGCACCAACACATGTACCATACGATGTGCCAACCATGCACGTCAACCATGCACATCAACATGTACCATAACCAAGTACATCAACCATCTACATCAACATGTAATACAACCAATGCATCAACCATGCACCAAACCTCCATCAATATGCCAATATCACCAAGATGTGCCTCAAGCACTATGCCAACATCAAGTGTCCAACATGCACCTCAATCATGTGTTAAACCAAGAACCAAGATATGCCTCACCAAATATTATACCAATATCAATAAGACATGCATCCAATCATGTACCTCAAACCATTTTTCTCAACCTATACCATATCATTTATGATATGTCTCAATCATGTCATACATCATAACGTCATCAACATGTAACCCTCAAAAGATACATATAAACATACTTGTAAATTTGTAACATACCTAGTGTATGTGATCACAGACCTGCAGACCTTCCTCAACTTCAACAACAAGAGAATAACATATTCATCAAACATTACGTTAGTCTCACGAGACTAGTTTTTGGATTAGTCACAAACCCTAACTTTAAACAAGCATAACTCTGTACCTGTAATGAGTAAAGGTCTGAAAATTGTACACAATATTCTTCAATATCTTTTCTTCAATGCCTCCCGGTTTCACTACTTGGAACCTCCCAGAAAAAAGATTTATAGCAAAAATGGCATACCTTGCTGAATTCTAGCTTATTCTATAGAGCGAATTTGTATATCATTCTACGCACGAAATATTTGATATCTGGATATGAAAATCCTACAAAACATACTAAGGAATGTAATCTATCCAATGCATTTGGTCTCACTGAATTTAGATCTTCTATGAAGAAGTTGTGACCTTTTTACTCGGAACACCTATTTGATACTAGTTCCAGGACTAGCCAAAAACCCTATCTTCCATAGCGTGTATCTCCCAAAACACAACGACCCAGAAGCTGAAATTTCTACCACAGGGACCTTGATATGTTGTCTCAATATCCGCTAGGTTTCACTATCTAAATCATTATAGAAAATAAGTTATAGCAAAAATAGTAATATGACCTGTAAATAACATACCTTTGAACACATCCTCACAAGACTTCATCCTCCCTTGAAATTTCGACTTTATTTACTTCATCCTCCCTCTGAAAAATGCCTCAGATATCCTTGGTTACCTCAGATAAGAATCACTTGATCAATTAGATAGATATTCATTGAACTTGTATGTATAATTCATGTGCTTATGAGAGACTTCTTGAGGTGTATTTATACTTTTTCTAACCTCTTTCCTTAAATTTAAGACCTCTTTCCTTAACTTTAGGTCTTCTTGAACTTTCTTGTTACAACCAATTTACCCTTTCATTAAATAATTGTAACCAACTATGGGCTTCTTGACCATTCTTCAAGGCTTCCAACTTCACAAAGCCATATCTCCCTAACCGTGAGCAACCACGTGGTGTTCCACATATCACCAGAAACGACACAACGTGTAATATCCATCTATGATAGTCTTACATGCAATTTCATTGTCCTTCATGTCCATATTCCTTAATCAAATTTAGGTCCCATAACCACACCTCTGGGGCTACATGTAGACTACATCAAATGTACCAAACTAACACATCATCAATCTCAATCATATAAATGTCAATCAATTGTCCAACATCTCTAGACCTCTCCAAGGGTTGACATTAATCTATAAGGATTGAAATCAAACTCCAAGATCACTCTACAAGGGTTGAAATCAATCTCTAAGGGTTGACATCAATCTCCAAGATCACTCTCCAAGGGTCGACATCAATGACAACCAACTTTCCAACAATCTCTCCCTTTGGCATTGATGACAACAATTAAACATGAAAACACTCGTGCTCATGCTGCCCCTATGATCATCGCTCCTCATCAATGTTTTCATCCCTCCCCCTTTGTGACGCAGAGCCCCACCTCAACAGGGACTACTGACCTCCCAGCCTACGGATCTTCGAAATTCTCTGAGCCGAAGTGGCTCCTTGGTCCATGCTGGAACCTTCAACACATATAAACCACAGGTCCTTTTACGAACTCTGCCTATGCGAGCAAGCACTAGGCGCAAGATCCTCCCACGTGACACCGACGGTGACCACACACCTTACAAGAAGGCATTTCACACTTTGTGATTTCGGGATTTCTATTGTGAGTCACCTCGACTCCTCCAATTCCCGAACTCCTAAATAGGGCTTAACGATCCCTAGCTCCTCCCTTTAATTCTTCACGGATGTGACCTCCAACTGCGACCTGGGGCCCAACTTCTGAGCGTTTCGAGACTTCGCGTATCGGGAACTTGCAAAACAATTCTCTCCCCTTTTCCCGAAATACGAACTCGCGATGACCGCTATGCCAGATCGACGGTCCTCATTTTTCGTGATCCGACGCTCCAGATTCTTCCTTCGCGAATCATAATTTCGCATTTCGCGAGTTTGGAAGTGGACTTCCCTCTTCCTTATGACTCCCAACTTCCTGATATTCCAGAGTGCCAAATCAACAACTCACACTCCTTCAAATATGATGGCTACTTTCTCTCCTAAGTTTTCGAGTGTCAAAAGACTCTCGGCCCTTATCCTCCCAGCAGATCTACTGGATCCAACGATCCACGAAAATCAGTGTTTTTCCCTTTAGGAATTCGAACCGTCCGTCAAGGTTCTCGATGGTTTCTCGCCAAATGACTCAGCGTCAACCCTTCTGAACTTGTTTCCACGAGGTGACTTCAGACCTCACCTTTCCTCTGGACTTCTCCAAGTCTCTATCCTTTCCGAGCTTGATTGTCGCTGCAACTCAAGGATTCTAAGAAATCATGCGCGCACTCCTTGCAACCTTCACGATAACCTTTGGTTATCTGACAACTCCAATTCTGCGCACTCCTTGCGACATAATTTCTTCAACCACTCACTTGGGTCGGGAAATTCTAAGACTCTCCTCAGTCTGCACACACGTTGCACGACTCTGTGCTATACTTACACTTATGCAAATATAAGATCAACGTTATCTCTCCTGAGCTTTTTTGAGGTGAAACTCAGAACTCGTCAGCACACTTCTTGTGGACTTTCCACTGCACTCCTTGCAGGAATTCTCAGGAAGAGAAACAATTGAAACTCATACTCTCCTCACAGACTTCATACATTCAACATGAAATCACATACACATGGCATTGAAACAAATGCATAACAGAGACTGGAAATAAATTGTAAACATACCATTCAATAGATGCATATAGTAACAAAAATGCACCAGACAAATTGGATTAAAGCATTATTATATTAATTCAAGTGATTATGTACATGGTCTACAACAACAACATTTGTCTTCGCATACAACTTTTAAAATATCAGTTCTTCTCTCCTCTCCTATGCTCTCTCTTCTATACAACCCATACAATGAGAATGATAATACAATACATCTACGGGGGAGTCTTCTTGAGTTTTTCCCTCCTACAACCTTAAGCTATCTTATTGAAAATTAAAGACTACCATCTACTTTACATTTATTACAACAAATGTCCACAACCGACATATGAGAGCAAACGCTCAAGATCTGTATTACAATCCCCAAAACAATAAAAACAATTACATCCTTCCAGCTATTACATTAATGCTCTTTTTCTTTTGAAATTCAAAAATGTCTTCAAAATGCGTGCTGGCATATCCAGTTGTCTTCCACTCGCTCTTGCTGGCGATGCTCCTGCATCACTTTGACATCAATGGAAAAGTGTATCTCCCCTTGGGGTTGCTACCACTATCTTCAAGCCCCTATTCTTTCTCTTCATATTTGACCAAAGGATAACTCCCCCTGTCAATATGTCTCCTCCTGATACTGTACTTTCTCTAACCAATCATGGGAAAAATAATATCTCCCCCTGTGGGTATGTCTCCCTGTCTGTATGCTACTAATTTTTTTTTATTTTATTATTTATTATTTTATTATTTTTTTTTATTTTTATCTTTCTGGATCTCTCTTTCTAATGATTTTTCTTCCCTTAACTTTTTTGTAAGATATAGATCAATATAGGGCTACTTGTATATGTTTCCTTTCCTCTCTTCTAGTGTTGTTTATTGTCCATTGGTGCTTCCTCTTGAATTTCACTGACATATATAAAAATAATTCAAAATTTGATTTCTTTATTTACTTGTCATGTTCACTTGACCATATTGTTCAACAGTGTCCTTCTGATGATATAAATTTTGCTGATGGTTTCTCTTTCCTTGTTTTGTTGTGCCTTTCACTGCTTTCCTTCCTGTGACCAACGAATTCCACTGATTCCACTTATTCCAATTGTAAATATGTTGCTATGCATCTGACCCGTGTTTCCTAAACCTGCTAAGCCTCACAGATCCATCTATGTCCATATGCCATGAACTGTTCATAATCCTGCTACTTAATTGTCCACGATGCTAACCCATCTATCATTGTACCATTCTGAAGACTTCTCTTGAATATACTACAACTGATCATCACATGTTCCTGTTTGTCATACTGAATCAAAATATGTCCACTGATTTGATCTATCTTCTCATCAAAACTCTACATGTCTGGAACAACTTGTACTAGAGATATCCTTGCCTAAATACATACGTGCAATAGAATCATAAGCTTCTGCATGCCAATTGATACCTATGTGGGATCACTACTTCACAACCAATAAATAAGTTACTTTGTACTTCTTATATATGTCTTCTCTGAATTTGTCTTTGTAAACACTTCATACTACTCGAAAGATGGTTCTCTAATCTATAGTGTCTATTGCATGGACTCCCCCTGTTCAACATACATATTTGTTGGGAGTCTCCAAGCCGGATGGCTCAGAAAAATACCCACTCTGATGCAGATATTCCTCTTCGTCTATAGACTCATTATCCCTTTGAACTATGACTTTTTCCTTTCTACCTATGGATTGATCTTGCACTGCAATTCCTGGAAGTACAATCTCTTGAACCTAATCTTTATTCACCTGCTCTTCTTTTCTTTCTCGTACTACTGCAAATCCTACAATCTTTGGGACCTTGTCTTTATTCACCCATTCTTCTTGTTTTTCATTTCTTCTCCAAACCTTCATATATCTGACATCTTTCTTTTTCATTGTAGATTTGTCTTCATATCGTACTATGGCTAATCCTGAGAGTATGACTTATGGGTGTCCTTCATTCATCTGATCTTTCTTTTCATGTTCTTGTTTCCTTTTCCAAACCTTATTATATATGATATCAATTTTTTTCTTCAAAGAAGTATCCATCATGATTCTACAATCACAAGCTATTTGTCCATAGTTATGGCACTTGTAACATTCAATGTCATGTGGGGCCACATAAGCTTTTCTTGTTTGAACACTTATTTCATAAGCCCTACAATATGCAACCTTATGTCCAAAGTTAGTACAATAAAAACAATGACCATACAAGAAATTTACATACCTGGGAGTGAATGATCTTCTTTGTTGTGTAGTCCTTTTAAATTCTTGCCTTGACTGATCATGATCTTCTCTTCTATGGATTCTTTCATTATGGTTGAATCTTCTTTGTTGCCCGAATGTGGTAGGTATTGTTGAATATCTATCTCTATTATACTCATTCTTCTTTGATTCTTTCCGACAATGATCTATTCCTTTGAGTACTTCTTCATAACTCTTACTCTTTTCTTCATTCTTCTTTTCTAGCAACCTGGAGGGCTTCTCTTCAACATTCTCTACAAATGATGTAGATGTTTTTGTCTCTTCAATGTTCTTATTGAGCTTGACTATTTTAACTCTCAATGTGACAACTTATTCTTCAAGCTTCTCAACCTCTTCTTCTTTCTTCATTATCCGAATCTTCATGACTTCTTCCATCCTCTTTGCTTCTTCAAGTTGGATCTTCAATGTAATTATTTTATCTTCAAGTTGTCTTTCTCGTTAACTGAATTCCGCTTCATGATTCTTTTCCTTTTCAATCCCAGGGTTGTCTTATATTGCATTGGGATTTTCTATTTCATCACTTTCAATCTTCAAATGAGGGCATTCAATTTCAAAATGTTCGTGCTTTTCACAATTAAAACAAAATAACTCACTTATGTTGAATATGCACTCTTCTTCTTTTGAATCTGTCTGACATGTTGAGAATCTTACTTTTTGTTCTGTACCTTCATTTTCTTTAGAAATATATGACTTTGTAATAGGAGAAGAATATATATTATGTAGCTTATCCTAGAGTTCTTTAGCTAATGCACATTTTCCCACTTTGTCCTTCACTAAATCAGGCAATATTTCCAAGATAAAGTCCATTTCTATATTGTTGTTCCTTTTTAATTCCTTCTTGGCTGCAGTCTTTGGTTTCTTTGTAGCATTATATCCTGTAACAATTGAGTGCCAAACATCATATCCGCATTCCTGTAAAAATACCTTCATCCTGCAACTCCACAATTCATACTTCAAACCCTTCTGACCATTGAACATCAGTGCTCCATTCATATTGTACTCCATGATATACCTTCTAGTGGTTAAACTATTTCCTTGAAGGAGCCAGATCTGATAACAATTGTTGGAATACTGAGGGGGGGGGGTGTGAATCAGTATGAGCAATTTATACCACTTTTAACCACAATGTATATTCTTTCACTTTATCAACAATGTTCAACAATTTATCATCAATGTATCATATATAATTGCATTCAATATATCATGAGCATATAATCATAAGCATCATTACATCAACAACATCACATCAAATACACAATACACCAATATTTATGTGGAAACCAAAATGGAAGAAAACTACATAATGATTTCTTATATATATATATCAAGAATTCATTCATAGGAAGCACCAAATTCCCAATTCTTCAGCTGCAACTGGAAGGAGGCTACAACCCCCTATTTACATGATCCAACATGAAAGAAGCTACAACTCCCTGAATTCTCTGGCTCCAACCAAAATGAGGCTACAACCCCTTGGGTTCTCCCACTCCAACTGGAATATGGATACAACCACCTAGTTCTTAGGATCCAACCTGGAGGAAGCTCCTCTGATACTTTGACTTCAACTGGATGGAGGATACAAACCCCTTTCATTTCCCCATCTTACCACCCTAAAATATAAGTGTATATCAACTATCACTACCACAATCATTGCCACTATCACTGTCACATCAACCTATAATCTGTCATCATGTCACTGTATTCAACTTGTCACTATCAACCTGTCCAACCTGTCATTATCACCGATACTCAACTAAATATTCTCACATGGATCGTATACCAATGACACCTCTCAACTATATGTCCAACATCACCAACACAATCCTCTACCAATCATGTACCAATATCACCAACATACCATCACAAGATATGTGTCTCAACCATGTACCAACATGTACCATGCACCATGCATCAACCTGTGTACCACAACCTCTACCAAGTGCATCAACCATGCACCAACACCTGTACCATACCATGTTCCAACCATGCACATCAACCATGTACATCAACCTATACCATAACCAAGTACATCAACTTGTAACACTACCAGCGCATCAACCATGCACCAAACCTCCACCAATATGCCAATATCACCAAGATGGCCTCAAGCACTATGCCAACATCAAGTGTCCAACATGCACCTAAATCATGTGCTAAACCAAGAACCAAGCTATGCCTCAACAAGTATTATACCAATATCAACAAGACATGCATCCAATCATGTACCTCAAACCATGTGCCTCAACCATATACCATATTACGCATGATATGTCTGAATCATTCCATACACCATAACATCATCAACATGTAACCCTCAAAACATGCATATAAACATACCTATAACTTTGTAACAAACTTGGTGTATGTGATCACAGACCTGCAGACCTTCCTCAACTTCAACAACAAGAGAATAACATCTTCATCAAACTTTACCTTAGTCTCACATGACTAGTTTTTGGATTAGCCACAAAACCTAACTTTAAATAATCATAAATCCATATATATAATAAATACAGGTCTAAAACATGTACACAATATTCTTCCATATCTTCTCTGCAATTCCTCCAGGTTTCACTACTTGGAGCCTCCCATAAAATAAGTTATAGCAAAATTGGCATACCTTATTGAATTCTAGCTTATTCTAGAGATCGAACTTGTAGAGAATTCCACACACGGAATATTTGATATTTGGATCTGAAAATGGCACAAAAAATACAAATTATTGTAATCTATCTAATTCATTTGTTCTCATTGAATTTGTATCTTCTATGAAGAAGTTATGACCTTTTTACCCGGAACACATGTTTGAGACTAGTTCCAGGACTATCCAAAAACCGTATCTTCCACAACGTGTATCTCCCAAAATACAATGACCTAGAATATTAAATTTCTACCACAGGTACCTTGATATTTCATCTCAATATCCTCTAGGTTTCTCTACCTGAGTCATTCTATAAAACAAGTTATAACAAAAATGGTAAGATAACCTGTAAATGACATAACTTTGAACACATCCTTAGAAGACTTCATCCTCCCTTGAAATTTTGACCTTATTTACTTCACATTCCCTCTGAAAAATGCCTCATATATAATTTGTTACCTCAGATAAGAATCACTTGATCAATTAGATATATATTCAATGAACTTGTGTGTATAAACCATGTGCTTATGAGAGATTTCTTGAGGTGTATTTATACTTTTTCTAAGTAACCTGTTTCCTTAACTTTAGGACATCTTTCCTTAACTTTAGGGCTTCTTGAAATTTCTTGTTACAACCACTTTACCCTTTCATTAAATACTTGTAACCAACTAGGGGCTTCTTGACCATTCTTGGGGGATTGGAATTTCACAAAACCATATCTCCCTAACCGTGAGGACCACGTGGTGTTCCACATATCACCAAAAATGACGTGACGTGTACTATCCATCTATGATAGTATTACCTACAATTTCACTGTCCTTCATGTCCATATTCCTTAATAAACTCAGGTCCCATAAAAACACCTTCGGGGCTACATGTAGACTACATCAAATGTACCCAACTAACACATCATCAATCTCGATCATACAAGTGTCAATAAATTGTCCAACATCTCTAGACCTCTCCAAGGGTTGAGATCAATCTCTAATGGTTGACATCAAACTCCAAGATAACTCTCCAAGGGTTGGCATCAATATCTAAGGGTTGACATCAATCTCCAAGATCACTCTCCAAGGGTTGAAATCAATGACAACCAATTGTCCAAACCATTTTTCCAACACAAACAATTAGTATTCTTTAACTACTCACCAACCCATAAATCATATAGATATCAATAACCAACATATGATCTTGATGCGTTTAATGATTACAAATACTTGCTTCATAGCTCATAAAGCTTATTGAAGGACCATGTGGGAATGATGGATTCTCTACAAATCTATCTCTATGGATTCTGAGCTTCAATTGGTTGATTACACTGAGGACATAGTCTCAGAAGATGACATTTTTGTCTCGTATGGGTCTCCTGATGTCAAGTTCTCTATGACCATGTGGGTTCGGGGCTTGAACACTTTATACCTCCAAAAACTTTGAATAAGTGGGTAGTTGTCAATAGTTCTAATAGATCTATGCCCCACATAAGCCCCATCCTATAGATGGAGTCATGTAGTCAAGCAAATGGACCTTCAAGCTATTCCTTAATGCCCATGTAAAAAATGGTTGATGGTGTTCATGTGACTGCAATAAAAAAGGTTTTGGGAAGGAGTAATGGGGGTGTCAATGGACTCGAGGTGCGGATTTCGTCATAACTATTTAGTCTTTGGGAGGAGTGGATTGGATGTGGAGTTGTGCCAGACTTGAATGATCCAAGGTTAGGGTTCATTAATGTGAATTTGAAATTGAAAGATCTATAGGGTGGTGGGGTTATGATCTAGGTGGATACCGGTGGCCACCCACCTTTTCCAACTGGCTCAAAACAGTTTTCTGACAATTTTGGTAATTTACTATTTTTAGCAGTTTTTAACTTCTAGGGCCATTTTGAGGGCCTAAATGAAGGTTTTTCGGGATAGAGCTTCTCAATCATAGCCAAGGGCTTTGATTGAGCCAAAAAAATGAATCTCCTTGATGATACCTTTCCAACGAGCTATCGTGCGCCTCAAACGAAAATCATATGCCAAAGTTACGCCCCCGAGAAGTTGATGCACAAAACTACCCAAAACAGGGTCCACAAAACTATTGGATTTTCATCTTCTGGGGCTAGGGTTTTGGATTTTATTTATGATAAAAATGCCTTTGGAGCCTCATTGTAAAATCATCTTCTTGCGAATATGAGTAGGCGTCACATTTCTTCTCAGAGATAAGCTGCCACCATTCTAGGGAGCCTTTCACTTTGTATTTTTACAATCTTTGTACATTTTCGTTCATTAATAGAAAATTGTGTATTATTGTGTCTTTGTGTTTATGGTTTCATATCTGATAAATTTATGTTATATTATTGGATATCTGAGATATCTCTTTACACTTCTTTATTATATCTCTGCTCTGATTTCATGTCGAAAATAATCTGGATCAGTGGTATCAGATCATGCTGCTCTTGATCGTTTTTCAGTGACTGTCCCCGAAAAGGTCCGAGTATAGCAAGTTGGGTCTCAAGATTGTCTCTCTTGAGGAAAATCGCTCTTGCACGCCCAAAAAACACTCCATGGTGGAAGAAAATAAAAATGACAGAGTAGGTGATTCTATTAATCTGTTGCTTGAGCAAGCTCTCACGGGACAGGGGGATGAAATGATGGAGAATTTTTCCCACATCCTTCAATGCCTGTCGATAAAAATAGACGCGTATTATTCAAGAGACCACTTTGGAGGCACCTCACCTTTCAAGGTACAATTTAATTTTGGTATTCCCATATTTAAGGAAAGATATATGCAAATGCCCTAGAAAAATGGTTAAATATGCTAGAAGGTTATTTCTCTGTTCACAATTTCTGGGAAATGGAAAAGATCACCTTCGCACTCCTTAAGGCTCTCCCCCATGTCAAACATTGGTGGGAAACTTACTGGGAGGAAAGTTCCACAGAGGAATCTGGAATATATGGGGCCAAGCCCACTTGGGATTTTTTTGTGGATGTAATCAAGGAACAATATTACCCTATTGGCAACTATGAGGACCAGTACATGAGATGGACCACACTGCGACAAGAGAGGGGCCATGCAGTGTTGGACTTCACCAATACCTTCCATACCTTATGCACCAAGTTGGGTATCAAAGAATCCGAGTGACATTTGGTTTTGAAGTACCGCGGGGCTCTACACAGATACATCCAAACTGAAATGGATTTTTTGGATATCTCATCACTCAGTGTTGCATATCGATATGCTGTTAAAATCGAGCAGAAATTTAGACACCGGAACAAACGGGATTTAGGATATGCAAATTTGCAACAACCAAAGTATGAGAAAGACGGCCCTAACAAACAACTTCCTACAAACCAGTCTAAGCCACAGGAAAAGAAGGGTCACAGGAAGACGAAGAAGGACACTGGAAAATGGTGTGATTTCCACAAAATCCCCTCGCACAACACCGATGAATGTCGCTCAAAAAATTCATTGGTGGCCGAGATAAAAAAGAAGGAGGTAAACCCTGATTTAGAATCTGATTATGAAAATACTAGTAAAAGACAGATCGTCGATGCAAACCCCACTACTATTATCACGACCACAACAATTCAACCAGAAGAACCAATAAATCCTGAAGATGGGGATCACATTTTTCATTCAAAGATGTGGGTGAAAGGGACCCCGCTGCATTTTATCGTTGATAGCAGAATCCAGAAGAACCTCATCTCAACAAATGTCATCAAATAGTTGGGATTGTCGACAACACCACACCCGCAACCATACAACATCGGGTGGCTTTACCAGGGAAGAGATCTTTGTGTCAGCTAGTAGTGCTGATTGGCATACGACATCCATCCCTTTAAGGATGAGGTATTATGTGATGTTTCCCCACTAGATATCTGTGATTTTCTCTTGGGACAACCATATATGTGGAAGTTCCATGCTTTTTATGAGTCTCGACCCTGTAGTGTCATTGTTACTTTGGGGGTTCATCTCTACAGAATACCAGAGGTAATTCCAACTATTGTCCCACCTAAACAGTGCCTCAAGGTATCATCTCATACTACAAAATTCACCTTCTTCACAGTCTGTTCAAAGCGTGAACAAAAGAACACCACTGCAACCTCAGTCCAAGCACCTTCTATCCAACAAAAGAAGGTCAAAAATATTGTAGAAAAGTGTAAATATTCCTTCTGCACACAGACATATCATATATCCAGACTGGTTAAAAAGGTCCAACCCTTCCGCCCACAGGTTCGTGACAACCTTCAACAAGCTAAGCAAATTAACTTCTCCATCAAGGCAAGCAACTCATCAGGATGCAGATTCAACAAACACTTTTCCCTCTCCCCTGGGAACTAAATGAAATGGATAACATTGCTTCCTAAGGATGGAGGATTGATCTAGGTGGATATCGGTGTCCACCCACCTTTTCCAACTGGATCAAAACAAGTTTCTGGCAATTTTGGTAATTTACTATTTTTAGCAATTTTTAACTTTCGAGGCCATTTTGAGGGCCGAAATGAAGGTTTTTCCTGATTGATATTCTCAATGATATTTGAAGGCTCTAATTGATCCCTCAAAATGAATCTCCTCGACGATACCTTTTCAACGAGCTATAGTGCGCCCCAAACGAAGATCATATGCCAAAGTTACGCCCCCGAGAAGTTGGTACACCAAACTACCCAAAACAGGGTCCACAATACTATTGGATTTTCATCTTCCGGGGTTAGGGTTTTAGATTTTCTTTATAATAAAAAGGCCTTTGGAGCCTCATTGTAAAATCATCTTCTTGCGAATGCGAGTAGCCATTGTTGAGGAAAATATATGAAATGATCTTACTCAAGCATTTTCAGATCTTTCTTGGCTAAAGCAAGATAAACAAGAATATCACCCTATATTTATAGCCATCAAAATTGGTATCCTACTTCACAAGTATTGTTGACAAGTGCTTAGGATGGTTTTTTTATAAATAAAAGCTTACTGAAAAATTCATTATTTATGTAATTTTCTGAACATAACAGATGCTGAAATAAATACAGAGACAAAAGTAAAAACACCAAGTCAATAATAAAAAAATATGAGACATAAAGAAATCGTTTATTTCATTCCAATTCATCAAAAGAATCATTCTCTTTACAAAATTTCCTGAGGAAGTTTTGGACCAAAGTCAAACTTAGATGTCCCTGATGAAACATACAAAAGGACTTCTGACAGAAAGTAAAAAAAACTAAACTTTAAAAACTGGATCAACTTGCCATAGATTGTTGCTCACTCGACTTTGCACAATAGCCTTTGTCAGTCATGAAATCTAATTCACAAACAGACAAGTCTACACAGACTATCAATGATAGATCGACACCTTTGAAAAACACGTGTTCGGATGATGTAATTCAACCCTGAATCTTGTTGTCTACAATAGGACCCTGCTATCATAAAAAAAAATTAGGCTTCTAATGAATTAAGGAATGAATGAAAACTGAATTATCTCAACAAAACTCAAAGAGCAAACCTTAGTATGTTTCTCCTTCTATTCTCCTTTTGTTCCTCCTTTTCCTTTTGCCTTTAAGAAAAATAGAATTGGTTGAAGTAGTTGAACTACTTCTTTAGTTAAGTTAACTAAAACTCAACCAACTTTTTAGTTAAGGAGGAAAAGTAATAAAATCATAATACTGGTTTTAAATAAATAATAACTAGTAGGTGGGACCCCTTGTGACTCCCTTTAGTTCTTTAACAATCATAACACAACTAGTTAATCAAACAAACATCCCTCCTTGTGACTCCCATCATCACTTTCATATTTTGACAATTTATATCAATGATAATTGAAATTATTTCCAAAAATATATTAGCCATATATCCAAAAAATAGTGTGTTGTCCAAAATTTCAGAAGTCAATTGTTCTCAACAATTAATAAAGAAAAACTTAAAATCCATATTTTCCACTCTGGGAGGCAATATTTCCCTTATTGTTGTTGTCACCTTTTGATCTCTCTGAATTTGCCTTAGGTTGTGTGGAGCCTTTAGGCCTAATCTCATTGATCACATGTGAGAAATCATCTCTCAAATGCATGCGTGAGGACACAGATTTATCAGAGTCATTTGAGGGTGAGGAAGGGGCAACAATGGATTTTCCTTTGCCAGGGGCATGGTGGGCCTCAATTTTTAACCTTTTTCTTGCATGTGAATATTGTACTGGTGAGTGGACAGGGGAAGCTTGGACAATTTGATTTATAGGTGGAGGAGCGGGTAGAGACAATTTAGGCCATCCACGATGCTGGGAGATTCATGGGTGGACAATCTCTTGCCATCTGTCATTTTCATGGACTTCAAGTTGCAGTGAGACATGAGGAGGCATTAGGATACCAGGGACCCGTGGGGCTTGGAAGGGAGGCCTTTCAGGCCTAGGTTGGACCACTCCGTGTGACGCAGACGCAAAGACGCACTCTACGTCCGCTCACAAGATCGTTCTCATTCATTCATGAGCCGAATTAGCTCTTCTGATTCCCTACTAGAATCTCTGTTGAAAACCCGATCCACAGGTCCTTCTCTTTTCCCTATCACGACCTCTGCACGCGCCTGTGACATTTTCCCGACCCAGTTTCGGGTTTCGGGGTTTTGTGATCCCCGACATCAAGAGTTCCTGTCCTCTTGAACTCGCGAACTCCGATTGCCGATGTGCTCCCTTCCGACCTTAGCCCCTCCTAGCTATGCCCTGGTCCATGTGACCGCTTCTCATAAGACTGCAGCCTTATGTCTTTGTCGGGATTCGAGGCTTCACGATCCTCGATGTCACAAACCTCTGTCCCCGCGATCTCCCGATCTCCGATGATGAAATTCATTGTCGCGCCTCTTACGCGTTAGCCCCCCTGGCTAAGCTCTTGGACCACATGACCGTTATTCCTGTGACCGCAGTCTTACCTCTCGTCGGGGTTTCAGACATCGCAATGTTGAAATTCATAAAACTTGTGCCAACGGGATTCCCGATATCCCGATGCGCGATCTCCCGATGCGCTGATATACTGACAGCTGGCCCCTCGATGACGCTTTCCTCCTTCTCCGATAAGATGACAACTGGCTTCACGATGGCGCTTTCCTCCTTGTCGGGGTTTCAAACTTCATGATTCCAAAGTACAAGAGTATCCTGTCCTCAGGACCTTTGAAACGCCGATCCTCGACTCTCTTCAGATATCTGCCACGTGTCCCCTCAAATGGACAGTTCCGATCTTTCCCGGGACCTTTCCTATAGAAATTCCCGATCTCCTGTCCTCGAGATTCCCGATTTCCCGAACGCCGATATTCCGATGGCTGTCGGGACTTCTGCCTCCATGAATCCCAGTGCCCGGATCTCCGAAATGGATGATCACGTGACACGCGTCCTCCCTCAAACGGACGGCTCAGATTCCCTCTCTCTATTTAGGAACTTGAAATGTCCCGACCTCCTCGACCTCGAGAACTCCGATTCCCCGAGTGCCGATATCCCGATGTTTGTCTCTCGTTGGGACTTTCACCTCGCCTATTCCCGATGGTAAACCTCGTGCAGCTCCTGTCCGATCCGACGACTGACGGGTAATTGGACCAAGATCCAATGGTCTAGTTCCGTTCTTCCTGTGCGTCTCTTGGACGTAGAAACCAATGATCCAGATCTCTTTTCTCCACCGATCCGACGGCTGCTGTGCTCTCCTGAGCTTGCGCACTCCTTCTTCCCTGACTTGGAATAATTTCAAAAGCCCCAAAGGCCTCGACCTTTGTCTTCCTTTCTCCTCTGCGAGCTCCTCAGCTTTAAGCCTCGCTTGCATTCTCCATGACACTGTTCCTCCTGAGTGTTTCTTCAAATCTTTGAAGATTTGACCTCTACCTCCTGTACAGTCTTCACGCATACACCACACTGCCTCTCCTGAGATTCTCAACGCTCAGACCCCTAAGGGATTTTATCTTTCTTCCCTTCTCCCTCAAATGGAGAATATTTGGATGCCCTCCTGGCTATCCTTCTGCTCAAGTAACCCCTTTCTGAGCCTTCAGGGTGTTCAACAACCCTGTGAAGATCCCTCAGTGGATTCTTCCTTCAATTACAGAACTCAAAGAGTTCTCTTCTCCTGTGCCTGTCTACACACTTACTCAATGCCCACCTGGCAGATTGTCTTCTTCCAGAACTTCCAGCAGTTCTGTCTCCTTCTGCGCACCCTATGTGCTTGCTCAACGCCCACTTGGCAGAGCTCTCAGAATCCTCAGTGATTCTGGTCCTCCTTAAGAACTCATAGCAGAGTTCTCCCTCTGTGCACTCCTTGCACCCGCTCAATGCCCACTTGGAAAAGCTTCACAGAATCCACAGCAGAATTCTGTCTGCAACTGTGTCTCTCCTACACATCCTTGCCTCCAAGGTGTTCAACAACCTTGAGGTCCTCCCTGAGTTGTTGATTCCAGTTCCTGTGACACAACACGTCCTTTTCTGAACCCGCAGTATTCAGAAATGCATCCTCTGTGCACGGCTATCAGAACCCACAACGTTCTGTCACACCCTCCTGGTGTGAAGCCCAAAGACCTTCACCTGAAATCAGACACACTCCTGTAAATGCACACCTACAACATATATCTACAACATACATAAAGAACACTCACATACATTCATTCAATCACACAGTAATGTAGGAAAAACTGCTCTTTGTATTAAATATGGAAAATGCCTGTATTTACAAGGTGTTCCTGAGCACGACCTGTAACAAGGTCTCGACTCCTTCTCTTCTCTGCTCTCTACATGCAGATCCTCTATTCTATCCACTACAACTACAACTCTCTTACAAAATGAGATCCGAAATCTCTTTTACCTGAGGGGGCTCTTCGAGCTCTTCCCTCCAATCTACCTACCCTATTCAATTACATTGAATGGGCTGTCTAGTCCGCTATCCAGATCTAGATCTCAGCCATACAACATTAAAGGCCGATCTACCTAATGCCTGCACAAAGGCACGGCTCTAGAGCTCACCAGCTTAAACATTAAATTACATTCAATTCAGATTTTAAATGAGGACTGCGCCTCTCTCTTCAATTTTGAATGCCCGCGCTCGACATGGATGGCTGGCTGGCTGGATGACGTGGAGAGATGCTCCTGCATCATACTCCTCAGCTGCAAAATTCATGAGCTCCTGCTCATGAGATTCCCATCTCAGTTGTTGAAATCCTCCTGGATCCTAAATCATTCTTTGGAGATGCTCATATGCTCCATCCTACTGCTGCTACTGCTTCTGCGCTGCTGCTATTGTTGCTGCTCTTCTGCTCAGCTTCTCCTCGCTGGCAGTTTCTGTTGACCTCAACATCAGCCTTCTGATCTCCTCGATCACTGCATCCAGCTGTTCTAGTGGTTGGTCCTGTTTTTGCAGTCTCCCTAGTTGCAAAAATTTTCTACTCATGGGCAGATCACTGTGATCCCCCATGCCTTTTTCATCAGCTTCCAACTTTACCTGTTGGAGGTGCACGCTCTGCACTTTCACCCTCTCTTCCAGGGCTTCGAATTGTTCCCACAGATCAGCAAAGAAAATGATGTCTGCTTCTACTTCTTCTGCCACAAACTCCCCTATTGCAGTCTTTTCATTCTCCTGACCGAAAATACTGAGCCATTCCTCAGAATGCTCATCATCCTCTTCTGCTTCTTCTGCTGTCAGCTTCAGTGCTACATCTTCCTCAGATTCCTGGATGAATGCATTGAGACACTCCTCAGAATGCTCATCTTCTTCTTCGCCTGCTTCTGCTTTTGCTTGGGAAGTCTCAAACACCTGCTCCAATTCCTCTTTGACAGTCTCAACCGACTGTTCTTCTGCTATTGCTGCATCTGCAACACAGATTTCTGACTCCTCCTGGGAAAGTGGTAGGAATATTCCAATTCCCCCAATCATCAGAATATTATCCTGATCTTCCTCCCCTGTCAGCTGCATCTGCTGATCTAAATCCGTCTCTGAATTTAAGAGACTCTCAGACAGTCTCATCTGCTCTGTCAGCTCCTCGGTCTGATCAAAACTCACCTACTCATCCCTGCCCACCTGACAATATGGGGTGCTTCCGCTGCTCTCCTGGAAGAATATGAGATCAACCAATCCCATCTTCATCAGCACCCCTTACTGAATTGAACTCACCTCCGAGTCCATGAGACTTTCAAATAGTCTCGAATGCTCATCTCTGTCCACCTGGAAATCTGAGATGCTTCCACTACTCTCCTGGCAGTCTTCGAGATCCCATAGCGAACTCATTTCATTTCCCAACTGGAAATGTGAAATTCCTTGGATGTCCTCATGACAGTCTCTGAGATCCTCAACTGATCTCAGCTCCTTGCCCACCTGGAAAACTGGAATTTCTTCTCTGCCCTCCTGGCAGTTCTTGAGATCTCCAGCCGATCTCAATTCATTCTCTTCACCGAGAATTTTCCCAGTCTCAGGTTCACATACCTGAACCATTTCCTCTTCTGGTCCATTGAGGTTTTCAGCATACCTCAACCATCCTTTTAACAACCTGCGCTGTCTTCTGACCATCAACTCCTTGACTGGCCATTTTATCTTCGACTCCTTCATGGGCCATTCATATACCCATCTCGGCTTCTTATCCTACCGCATCTTTTGTTCGAGCTTTTCTATGTTTTCCCTTATTTCATTGAGCTCTCTATCCATTTCTGCAAGATTTTTTGCCTTGCTCTTCTTTCTAGCATGCCTATGGTCTTCAGTAACCATGATGTTGTCTCTGTCTGCTCTCCTAACAAACCTGTTGCTGCCACTCTACAAACCTGAGTGCTTCAACCTTTTCCTACAGTCCTCCTGACTGTCTTCTGGACTGTTTCCTACCTGCAAACAATCGCCACAGAGTCTCCAACGCTCTGTCTTCTCCCTCTGCTTGAAATATACAAACAAAGTTCTCGCTCTGATACCACTTGATGCAGACGCGAAGACACACTCTACGTCTGCTCACAGGATCGTTCTCATTCATTCATGAGCCAGATTAGCTCTTTTGATTCCCTGCTGGAATCTCTGTTGAAAACCCGATCCACAGGTCCTTCTCTTTTCCCTGTCACGACCTCTACACGTGCCTGTGACCTTTTCCCGACTCAGTTTCGGGTTTCGGGGTTTCGTGATCCCCGACGTCAAGAGTTCCTATCCTCTTGAACTCGTGAACTCTGATTTACGATGTGCTCCCTTCCGACCTTAGCCCCTCCTGACTATGCCCTGGTCCATGTGACCACTTCTCATAAGACCGCAGCCTTATGTATTTGTCGAGATTCGGGGTTTCACGATCCTCGATGTCACGAACCTCTGTCCCCGTGATCTCCCGATCTCCGATGATTAAATTCACCATCGCACCTCTTACGCGTTAGCCCCCCTGGCTAAGCTCTTGGCCCACATGACCATTATCCCCATGACCGCAGTCTTACCTCTCGTCGGGGTTTCGGACATCGCAATGCCGAAATGCATAAAACTTGTGCCCATGGGATTCCTGATATCCTGATGCGCGATCTCCCAATGCACTGATATACTGACAGCTGGCCCCTCGATGGCGCTTTCCTCCTTCTCTGATAAGCTGACAGCTGGCTTCACGATGGCGTTTTCCTCCTTGTCAGGGTTTCAGACTTCATGATTCCGAAGTACAAGAGTATCCTGTCCTCAGGACCTCCGAAACATCGATCCTCGAATATCTTCAGATCTCCTCCACGTGTCCCCTCAAACGGACGGTTCCGATCTTTCCCAGGACCTTTCCTATAGAAATTCCCGATCTCCTGTCCTCGAGATTCCTGATTTCCTGAACGCCGATATCCCGATGGCTGTCGGGACTTCTGCCTCCACGAATCCCAGTGCCTGGATCTCCGAAATGGATGATCGCGTGACACGCATCCTCCCTCAAACAGACGGCTCAGATTCCCCCTCGCTATTTCGGAACTTGAAATGTCCCGACCTCCTCGACCTCGAAAACTCCGATTCCCCGAGTGTTGATATCTCGATGCTTGTCTCTCGTCGGGACTTTCACCTCGGCTATTCCGGATGGTAAACCTCGTGCAGCTCGTGTCCGATCCGACGACTGACGGGTAATTGGACCAAGATCTAACGGTCTAGATCCGTTCTTCCTGCGCACTCCTCCTGTGCATCTCCTGGACGTAGAAACCAACGGTCCAGATCTCTTTGCTCCACCGATCCGATGGCTGTTGTTCTCTCTTGAGCTTGCACACTCCTTCTTCCCTGACTTGGAAAAATTTCAAAATCCCCAAAGGCCTCGACCTTTGTCTTCTTTTCTCCTCTGCGAGCTCCTCAGCTTTAAGCCCCGCTTGCGTTCTCCACGACGTTGTTCCTCCTGAGCTTTTCTTCAAATCTTTGAATATTTGACCTCTACCTCCTGTAGAGTCTTCGCGCATACACCATGCTACCTCTCCTGAGCTTCTCAACGCTCAAACCCCTAAGGGATTTTATCTTTCTTCCCTCCTGGCTATCCTTCTACTCAAGTAACCCCTTGTTGAGCCTTTAGGGTGTTCAACAACCCTGTGAAGATCCCTCAATGGATTCTTCCTTCAATTACAGAACTCAAAGAGTTCTCTTCTCCTGTGTCTGTCTGCACACTTACTCAATGCCCACCTGGCAAAGTGTCTTCTTCCAGAACTTCCAGCAGTTCTGTCTCCTTCTGCGCACCCTATGCGCCTGCTCAACGCCCACTTGGCAGAGCTCTCAGAATCCTCAGTGATTCTGGTCCTCCTTAAGAACTCACAACTGAGTTCTCCCTCTGTGCACTCCTTGCACCCACTCAATGCCCACTTGGCAGAGCTTCACAGAATCCACAACAGAATTCTGTCTGCAATTGTGTCTCTCCTACACAACCTTGCCTCCAAGGTGTTCAACAACCTTGAGGTCTTCCCTGAGTTGTTGATTCCAGTTCCTGTGCTACAACACGTCCTTGTCTGAACCCGCAGTATTCATAAATGCATCCTCTGTGCATGGCTATCAGAACCCACAGCATTCTGTCACACCCTTCTGGTGTGAAGCCCAAAGACCTTCACCTGAAATCAGACACACTCTTGCAAATGCACACCTACAACATACATAAAGAACACTCACATACATTCATTCAATCACACAGTAATGCAGGAAAAACTGCTCTTTATATTAAATATGACAAATGCCTATATTTACAAGGTGTTCCTGAGCACAGCCTGTAACAAGGTCTCGGCTCCTTCTCTCCTCTGCTCTCTACATGCAGATCCTCTATTCTATCCACTACAACTACAACTCTCTTACAAAATGAGATCCGAAATCTCTTTTACCTGAGGGGGCTCTTTGAGATCTTCCCTCCAATCTACCTACCCTATTCAATTGCATTGAATGGGCTGTCTAGTCCGCTATCCATATCTAGATCTCAGCCATACAACATTAAAGGCCATCTACCTAATGCCTGCACAAAGGCACGGCTCTACAGCTCACCAACTTAAACATTAAATTACATTCAATTCATATTTTAAATGAGGACTGCACCTCTCTCTTCAACTTTGAATGCTCGCGCTCGACGTGGCTGTCTGGCTGGCTGGCTGACATGGAGAGATGCTCCTGCATCACCTTGCTCAATCCAATTAAAAAATCCAGCTTGAAATAACTGACCTAACTCTTGCGAGTCTGCATCAAAGTGTATAGAGAATCTTAGTTTTCTAGGGCCTCTGTTCCAATTTCCTCTTCCTCGGTTAACCCTACCATGGCTACCTCTGCTGAAAAATCTCATTCATGTATGCATAATTGATTAGCAAATAGTTTCTTTAACAACCATACATGATAAATTTTTTAAATATGAAATAAAATTTGGCTCAACAACATATCAGACTCATGCAATCCAAACCATACAAATTGTTTAATAGTTGCCAATGAGCAGGGGGTGAACAAGGGTTCTGGGATATGTGAGGGGTTGTATTGAGCGAAAATTTTTAAAAAGAGGGGGAAAAGATCATGATTACTACTCACAGACATCAAACAATCAACTGTATCGTAAACCAAAAGAATATATCAGTGTAATTCATCCCTATGATCCTTTAACTGTCATAATACAAAACTTATCTTAACTATAATTAAATTTTAGGAACAGGGAGTGGATAGTGAATATAGGAAGGTGAGGGGAACTGTGATGTGCGAAAAGTGAAATAATGGTAGGGAAAAGAGAGAGTATTGTTAGAAAAACCAATTAAGTAATCCATAAAACATATATGTATTCAATACAACCATTCCAACACCAATTAAACAATTACTGTGACCAATTAAACAATTATTATGTGTTAAAACTTGTTCACTGTCCCACATTCAATTTCCTTAAAAAATTTCAATTAACACAAAATATAATCATACCCAGAATCGTCATGACTTTCACCCATATTATTTAAAAGAATTTGTTTCTTTTCAATTCCTTCCTTTTTATATTTAAAACAGAATCCAAGGAACACATAGTCATATTTCTTCAACTCTGTTCAACATAAAAAAAAAAACATCAACCACTACCCATAACTTATAAATATTCAAATCAAACAAGACACATGTCTTTCTTGAGTTGAATAGACTCTTTTAAAACATGCCCGATTCCACTCCTTTGACAAATTTAACAATTAAATTTTCAATGAAACCATACTACCAAAATCCCCATGATCATCTCTGATGGTGAAATAAAACAAAATGATGCATGATGTCTACATAAATCATACACAATAGATAGTCAAGCCACAATTATCAACTCTTCAAATTGCAATAATCCCGATCGGGCAAATTAAACACACATCAACAACAACCAACACTTCAATTTAGACCACGTTGTAGGAACACACAGACCAACGCATAACAGAAGGAGGCATTTATGTGATTGTACATATCCAACTACTCCTAATTAATCCATTATAACAATGTTGAGTTATCGATTCAACTGTTATAATAAAAGAATGCAACGACTATATACAAATTATCATTTCCAATTACAACGCTCCAATCAACCTGATCAAAAAGAGACGAGCCAATAATCAAAGCCACTGTCAATGCTACTCAACCAACTCATAACAGTCAACAAGATGCCCGACAGGGTGCGATTGGTTAGTTTATCAAAATCGAGCTCTGTAACTAATGAAAAAAATAATCTAGGGTTCGCTCGGTGGAACCGACCACAGGGAGACTGGAGGTCAACCATATCGACAATAGGTGAGAGCCTTCGAGAAAAGCATAGTAGAACCACAAGCCTCATAACCTTTCACTTGTAAGGTAGGGTAACAGTTCGACACCAGGTAGGGTAGACCATGATGCAGATGAGAAGATGTTTCTTATTGGCTAATAACCAACATCAATAACACCCAAAGGCATAATCCTCATGTTTTTCCCCAATAGTCGAATAATGCTGATGGAAATGAAGAGCCTAGGTACTACCAACAACCCTAAATCATGCTTCTTGGCACGATAGCCACCCAATAACCAACTGTGTGGATACCAATAACGAAAAATGAGCCCACGACCAGGTTAAAAGTATATGTAGTGACCAAAAGGTGGTTCAAAACATACACAACAACCCATAGCACCAAATACAAATGGGTGTGGCTACCATAACTGTGCGGAGACGACCAACAAGGCTAACAGAGTGAAACTGTCCAACAAAAACCCATAAAGACAACAGAGAGACACCATGGTTTCCACCACACAGAACAACTAATGAAATCACAACTTCAACCATTGATTTTTCCATTTTCCACGAATAACACAAACAATCATTCCAAAGAAAACACCATGCGTTTACTCATTTTCCAACCTAAAGAAAACATAGACTAACACATTACTGAGCCAACGTTCATTTCATACACAGAGCGAATTCATGGATGGGCGAAAAAAACCATACATGTAACCAATAGCCTTAAAAATGCGAGCCTGGTCGAGCAGTTCCTTCCATGCCTGAATCTCAAAGCTTAACCACAACAAAACCAAAATGAACAATAACCATGCTAGGGTGATGACCCGGTGGGAGAAGTATGGAGTGACATGCATTTACTGCACTTCGCTTCCATCCTCCATCTCATTCAATTACGTAGTACACGACAACCAACCAAACCATTAATCCATGCATTGAAACTTGCATACATTGCTTTCCAACTGCGCCACCCAATCCATATTAACCATTTCCAAAACCATTACATATATCAAATGCACCCAACATAACTCAATACAAATCACATAGCCACTAACATTTCTTGCTAGGACTAACATCAATTTCTTTTAATTCATTTTCATATAATATAGCATAGTATAGCATAGTTCCCTTTTCTTGGATTTATTCCATATTGCTCTTGTCTCTTGTTATAAATAACATGTGTCTTGTGCAGGTGTAATGGATAGTGAACCATGGCACCAATGGCGATGTAATAATAATAAATACAAGTCAGTCATACATGGAATTTAGATCTTAGAGCAACATAACCAACACATAAAATGCATTATCCATCTGCCATTGTGACGCAAACATAACCAATATTTCATCATCAATCATGTAGAACCTTGTAAGCCGCATAAAAAAAACAACATAAAATATGTAATAAGACTATCTCTGATCCTCCAATCTACAAGGGGGGTCCACCTACTAGTATTATATATCATTATCTTAGTTAAATAATAGGCTTTAGCAATACTTTGCAGGCGAAATCCTCGTTGCGATTTTTATCGTCAACAAATTGGCGACTCCACAGGGAAATTTGTTTCCAACATATTAAGAACTCAAAACACATGGTTTCGCAGACCAAGAATAGTGGATCAAGAAGATATAACCAGGATGATTATGCAACAGGGGGAAGTGAGCAGATTTAATGGAAAAATGACCGAGAATTCAGGAATAACTCATTAAAAATGTTAAGTATGAGGGGGTTTATCCCTGTATGCATAATCATTCAACCAAAATTTTCTCTTTACTTCAAGGATATTTTTTTTTTACGGAATTTCTCTTTTAATTCTCATATGGATGAAGAAATGGAAAGCAGAAGCGGGAGATAACCAGTTTCTTTATAAGACAACATGAAAGAAGTTGACAAATTCAATTATGCCTTCAGGGGGAACATCGTAATAGCTGTGTAAGCTTGATTGTTATTGACTAACAATACCTTGCAGGAGTGTCAGTGTGGTAGAACTGATCCAACAACTTATTCTTGACCAAAATCAAACTAAAAAGACGAAAAGCAGTAAAACATGACAGAAATGGGATTACAAAACTTAAAACAACAGAAAATAAAATGACAGAACTTGCAAAAGCAACATGAAATCTATTAAGAAGGAAATCAGAAATCAAACTACTATAAAAGCAGAAATGAAAAACAATGGAAAAATGAAAGCAAAACTAGACTACTAATATACAAAAACTCCAAACAACGTTAAAACTTTTCAAGTTGGTTCCACATAGTGTTTTAAGTGAGAATTGTTAGTGTTGTAGGAAAACAATCGCTCCTATAAATCCTTTAGAATGTAAGAGTTTGTACCCAGGACACAAGCGATCTTGAAAGGACCCAACGATAAATTTTGAAACTTTGAGACAATTGATAGCCCTTTAAAGTACACGATTAGATCATCAATATAAACATGAATAATCTTACCGATCAAATCGCCGAAAGTTATTTGCATAGATCTTTTAAAAGTGGTACTCATACCAGATAAACTAGAAGGCATACGTTCGTAAGTCAGGGTACCCCAATGAGTAATATAGGTGGTTTTGTATGTATCTTCCCCCTTTATCCTGATTTGATTGTTACCAGAAAAACCATCAAGTAAAGGCCTCATCTGTGGCCTTGTAACTTGCTGCAGAATCATCTCTATGTTAGGGAGAGGAAAGTGATCTTTCATAATAGCTCGATTGAATGCATGAAAATCAACGTAAAATCTGATATGATCAGTCGCTTTCCGAACAAGAACCAAATTGGAAACCCATTCATAATACTTGACCGGAAAGATGATTCCAGCCTTCAAGAGTTTTTCCAACTCCCTCCGGATAGTTTCTTCCAATGCAGGGCTGATGGGTCTTTGTTTTTGCCTAACTCATTTCATGCCTTCCTTGATGGGAATGGCATGTTGTATAAGAGCAGGATCAAAACCACGAAGATTCTCATAAGACCAAGCAAAAACATCTTGAAATTCACCAAGCAACTTGGAAAACTTCATTTTCTCTTCATCAAAACATTGGGCACCTATTCTAACCTTCTTTGTTGACTCGGGTGTCCCAATGTTCAAGGAGATGGTTTCACCCACCTTCCTTTTCGACTCCTCTTATTTATGTCTCTCTTTATTGGCTACATCACTTGATGAAAACAAACTCTCTAGAGGAGTCAAGCCCTTAGGAATCTTGTTATCTTCTATGGATATAATTTCGTTGGGCTTATAAGGTTCATTTTGAATGAAAACACAACTTCTCTCATCACTAGGAAAGACTTGCCAAGATTCTATATTGTCAGGGATATGTGGACGATACATAGATTGAAAATTACAATTAGGTCTGTGTGGTAGAAGTTTTCGATTAGGAGAGGCTACAAAAACAACTAACCGATCAGCCATTGAGTTGAATTCCCTCTTAACATGAGTAATATTGAAAGATAATAGGTTTGAGATAAGTGCCCAAATAGTTTGTGTGTATCGTTTCATCAACTTGTTGCTAGGAGAGTATATCTTACGTACAAGGTTCACAACAAGCTCAGAATCTCCAAAAACTGAAAGGTGACCACAACCAAGATTATAGGCGTTTTCAATACCTAATAATAAAGCTTCAAATTCAGTGACATTATTTGTGCAAGCAAACTCTAATCTGTAAGAAAAGTTATGAATTTTCCCCACATGAGAGTACAAGATTATGCCAGCTTCGTTACCTTCACTAGAGCATGAACCATTGAAGTGCATGTGCCACATACCATCATCTAAATCAATTTGTTCTAAGGGAATGTTATCCTCCTCAACAAATATGGAATACACCCCTAGTTCCTCTTCGCTATAGTTCACATTAGGTTGTGGAACACTTTCTATGTAAGGTGAAATCCTTCCCTCTCTAAGGACTATAATGTTTTTACCATTCTGAGGAACAGATAAGTGTGTCCCGTCGAGTGAGAGGTATCCACCCGTCAAATCTTGCCAATCTCTTCCCAAGATGATTAAGTAATTGCTTGCCATCATATCAATTACCTGAATACTAAGGGTTGTTCGTATTTCAAGGTGTGCACACAAAACTAAGGTCACATATTTAATATCACCTATGGTCATTTGTTGTAGACTATTGTACAAGACAAGCCTAGCTCTTCCATAATAATCTTCAACATCACACTTGGGCTCGAACCACCATCAATGAGGCAACAGTGGGTGATCTTATCCATAATATTTACAAAAATATAAAAAGTTTTTTTTTTTACAGGGTATCTAAATTTATGTACACCTACTTTATTTACAAATGAATCCTCTTCATTTACCTCTTCAGAGAGGTTGGCTACACTGGAAGCTTTTCCTTCCATGAATTTTTTAGATGCCTCTATTGTTCAAGGATGGAAACCATGTCCACAAGGATTTCATCTTCTTTAATGTTGTCCAAATGGTTTAGAATATTGTATTTGGAGGAGGGGAGAGGAGAGGTAATTCCTTGACTGTCAGGAACCTTAGGAACTTGAATAGTAGAATTTGGTGAGGATGAGCTCGGGCTAGAAGCATTGCGGGGAGGATCATATTTTTCTTTGGGAGCGTAGGATTTCTTCCTAGTATTGATGATCATGACATCTTCTGGCTTTGCAAAATCTAGGACAACGAAGGTAGTTTCTGTTCTTTTACCAAAGATATTATGTTTGGCACTCTTCCTTACCTCACATGTGGTTTCCTCATGGTGTTTCTCACAAAAGTTAAACCAACTTTGAGGCATGATAACTTTAGGCTGAAAATTATTTTCAATTGGATTTATAAAGGGGGGTGCAGAAGAGGATGAAGCTCCATGGGTGAGAGGGGAGACAGTTCCCTTTCACTCATACACTATCATGCAATTATTCATGTCTTGTACTAGCTGTAAGAGGGAGGACATGTCTGTCTGTTTAACCGATTCTCTCTAAGGAAGACATGTTCTTTCAAGTTGTCATTCATACTCTAAACAAGTATGCAGAGCCGAACCAAGGTTATCAATGGATTTTTCCTCAATCCTATGACGATAGGGAGAAGGTAATGCATTGTAGTAATGCATGAAAGCAGCTTGGTTATGAGGTCGAATGAGGTCATGGATTTGATTGTATAACTTAGTGAAACACAAGTTGAAGGAATTGATAGTCTCACCATTCTTATAGGCAATGTTATTGTACTCTCGTAACTGCTTAGATGGGCTTTTAGATTCCCATAAGTGGATTTGAATCAATAAACCAACTCCTCCCAAGTAGACAAAATCTTAGGAGGAAGGTCAAAGAAATCAATCGCAGCCTTTCCTTCCAAGGAATTAACAAATAAGCACATGCAAGTATCATTGTCATTGGATCCTATGTTGTGAAAAGAATTAGAAAATGCCACAAAGTGTTCATTTGTAGTGACAATGTTATTCCCCGAAAACCTAGGAAGATGCTCTTTGAATTTAGGAAGTGGATGAGTAGGAGGCTCTAGGTTAAGATTAGAGGAAACATGCCATGGTGTGGTTGTGGCATCTTCTTTGAACTGAAAAAGCCCATAATTTTTAATGACTTTGGTGGGATTTGTGATAGATTGGACAAAGACATGGTGGCTATATAAGATACCAATCACTGACGGAGTTGAAGACTGAGAGGAGGAAGCACTTCCAGTGCCACCAGAGCCACCACTAGATGCCATCTTGTGGATGATATGTAAGGGAGAAAAGGATGAACTGGATGAATCATACAAGGTTCTCCTTAGAGCACTTTGTTGGGAGATAACACCACGCTCCTTCTTCCTATTTCAACAATAGGGTTAATTTCAGGTGATCAACTTCTTCTTTTCCTAGAGACATGAGATTCTAAGGACATGAAAGGAAGGTTAAAGCTGAAGGAACAAGAAGGTTATTGCTTATTTCTAGGTTTCCTACGTCTAGCTTCCCAATGTTCTTAGGCACTAATGTCTTGTTCGATTGCTGCCCATGAATGATTAAGCTCAACTCGAGTATTAGTAGTGTCTAAAATGGTGTTAAACAAATTCAAAGCAATGATGGTCTGATCTTGAAGACAAGCTCAATATTGGGTTTCCTTGCAACAGGTACATTCATTAAGAAATAAAACAGTCAAAGAATCAATATCAGGAAAAATAGATGTATTCGATGATAATCAAGCATAAAAATCAACCAAATAGATATTGAAGATCTCCCCAGTATGGTCACCAAATAATTGTTGAGGAAAATATATGAAATGATATTAATCAAGCATTTTCAAATCGTGCTTGGCTAAAGCAAGATAGATGGTAATATCAACCTATATTTATAGCCATCAAAATTGGTATCTTAATTCACAAGTGCTTAGGCTGGTTTTTTTATAAATAAAAGCTTGCTGAAAAATTCATTATTTATGTAATTTTCTGAACATAACAGATGCTTAAATAAATATAGAGACGGAAGTAAAAACACCAAGTCAATAATCAAAATAGATGAGACATAAAGAAATCATTTATTTCATTCCAATTCATCAAAAGAATCGTTCTCTTTACAAAATTTCCTGAGGAAGTTTTGGACCAAAGTCAAACCTAGACGTCCTTGATGAAACATACAAAAGGACTTCTAAAAGAAAGTAAAAAAAATTGAACTTTAAAAGATGGATCAATTTTCCACGGATTGCTGCCCACTCGACTCTGCACAATAGCCTTTGTCAGTCATGAAATCTAATTCACAAACACACAAGTCTATACAAAATATCAAAGATAGATCAACACCTCTAAAAAACAAGTGTCTGGATGATGTAATTCATCCTTGAATCTTGTTGTCTACAATAAGACCCTACTATCATAAAAAATAATTAGGCTTCTAATGAATTAAGGAATGAATGAAAACTGAATTATCTCAACAAAGCTCAAAGAGGAAACCTTAGTATGCTTCTCCTTCTATTCTCCTTTTGTTCCTCCTTTTCCTTTCGCCTTTAAGCAAATTAGAATTGGTTGAAGTAGTTGAACTACTTCTTTAGTTAAGTTAACTAAATCTCAACCAACTTTTTAGTAAGGGGGAAAAGTAATAAAATCATAATAAGGGTTTTAAATAAATAATAACTACTAGGTGGGACCCCTTGTGATTCCCTTTAGTTCTTTAACAATCATAACACAACTAGTTAATCAAAAAAACATCCCTCCTTGTGACTCCCATCATCACTTTCATATTTTGACAATTTATATCAATGATAATTGAAATTATTTCCAAAAATATATTAGCCATATATCCAAAAAATAGTGTGTTGTCCAAAATTTCAGAAGTCAATTGTTCTCAATAATTAATAAATAAAAACTTAAAATCCATATTTTCCACTTTGGAAGGAAATCTTTCCCTTGTTGTTGCTGTCACCTTTTGATCTCTCTGAATTTTCCTTAGGTAGTGTGGAGCCTTTAGGCCTAATATCACTGATCACATGAGAGAAATCATCTCTCAAATGCATGCGGGAGGAAAAAGATTTATCAAAGTCATTTGAGGGTGAGGAAGGGGTAGTAGTGGCTTTTCCTTTGCCAGGGGCATGGTGGGCCTCGATTTTTAACCTTTTTCTTGCATGGGAAGATTGTACTGGTGAGTGGATAGAGGCAACTTCGAAAATTTGAAATATAGCTGGAGGACCAGGTAGAGACAAGTTAGGCCAGCCACGATGTTGGGAGACTGTCAGGTGGACAATCTCTTGCCATCTGTCGTTTTCAGGGACTTCAGGTTGCAATAAGACATGAGGAGGCACTGGGATACTAGGGACCTGTGGGGCTTGGAAGCGAGGCCTTTCAGGCCTAGGTTGGACCACTCCTTTCCCAATCCAAATAAAAAATCCAACTTGAAATAGTTGGCCTAACTCTTGCAAGTCTGCATCAAAGTGTATAGAGAATCTTGGCCTTATAAGGCCTCTGTTCCAATTTCCTCTTCCTCTTTTACCCCTGCCATGGCTACCTCTACTGGAAAATATCATTCCTATATGCATAATTGATTAGCAAATAGTTTCTTTAACAACCATACATGATAACTCTTTTAAATATGAAATAAAATTTGGCTCAACAACATATTAGACGAATGCAATCCAATCCATACAAATTGTTTAATAGTTGTCAATGAGAAGGAGGTGAACAAGGGTTCTGGGACATGCGAGGGGTTGTATTGAGCGAAAAATGTTAAAATGAGGGGGAAAATATCATGATTACTTCTCACAGACATCAAACAATCAACTGTATCGTAAACCAAAAGAATATATAGTGTAATTCATCCCTGCGGTCCTTTAACTGTCATAATACAAAACTTATCTGAACTATAATTAAATTTTAGGAACAGGGAGTGGATAGTGAATATAGGAAGGAGAGGGGAATTGTAATGTGCGACAAGTGAAATAATGGTAGGGAAAAGAGCGAGTATTGTTCGAAAAACCAATTAAGTAATCCATAAAATAATTATGTATTCAATACAACTATTCCAACACCAATTAAACAATTATTGTGTGTTAAAACTTGTTCATTGTCCCACATTCAATTTCCTTAAAAAAATTCAATTGACACATAATATCATCATACCCATAATCGTCATGACTTTCACCCATATTGTTTAAAAGAATTTTGTTTCTTTTCAATTCCTTCCCTTTTATATTTAAAACAAAATCCAAGGAACACACAGTCAAATTGCTTCAATTCTATTCAACATAAAAAAAACATCAACCACTACCCATAACTTATAAATATTCAAATCAAACAAGACACATGTCTTTCCTGATTTGAACAAACTCTTTTAAAACATGCCTGATTCCACTCCTTTGACAAATTTAACAATTAAATTTGCAATGAAACCATACTACCAAAATCCCTGTGCTCATCTCTGATGGTGAAATAAAACAAAACGATGCATGATGTCTATATAAATAATACACAGTGGACAACCAAGCCACAATTATCAACTCTTCAAATTGCAATAATCCTGATCGGGCAAATTAAACACACAACAACAACAACCACCACTTCAATTTATACCACGTTGTAGGAACACACAGACCAACACATAACACAAGGAGGGATTTCTGTGACTGTACATATCCAACTACTCCCAATCAATCCATTTATAACAATGTTGAGTTATCGATTCAATTGTTATAATAAAAGAATGCAACGACTATATACCAATTATCATTTCCAATTACAACTCTCTAATCAACCTGATCAAACGAAGACGAGCCAATAATCAATGAAACTGTCAATGCTACTCAACCAACTCATAACAGTCAACAAGATGCCCGACAAGGTGCGACTGGTTAGTTTATCAAAATCGGGCTCTGTAACTAATGAACGAAATAATCAAGGGTTCGCTCGATGGAACCAAACACAGGGAGACTGGAGGTCAACCATATCGACAGTAGGTGAGAGCCTTCAAGACAAGCAGGGTGTAACCACAAGCCTCATAAAGTTTCTCTTGTAAGGTAGGGTAACCATTTGACACCAGGTAGGGTAGACCATGATGCAGAGGAGCAAAGGTTTCTTACTGGCCAGTAACCAACACCAAGAACACACAGAGGCATAACCCTCATGTTTTTCCCCAATAGTCGAATAATGATGATATAAATGTAGAGCCTAGGTACTACCAACAACCCTAAAGCATGCTTCTTGGCATGATAACCACCCAATAATGAACTGTGTGGATACCAATAACACAAAATGAACCCACGACCAGGTGAAAACGATATGCAATGACCAAAAAGTGGTTCAAAACATACACAACAACCCATAGCACCAAATACAACCGGGTGTGGCTACCATACCTGTGAGGAGACGACCAACAAGGATAACAAAGTGAAACCCTCCAAGAAAAACCCATAAAGACAACAAAGAGCCACCACGGTTTCCACCACATAGAACAACTAATGAAATTGCAACTTCAATCATTGATTTTTCCATTTGCCACGAATAACACAAACATTCATTCTAGAAAAAACACCACGCGTTTACACAGTTTCCAACCTCAAGAAAACACAAACCAACACATTACCAAGCCAACATTCATTTCATACACAGAGCAAATTCATGGATAGGCAAAAAAAACCATACCTGTAACCAATGGCCTTAAAAATGCAAGCTTGGTCGAGCAGTTCCTTCCATGCCTGAATCTCGGAGCTTAACCACAACAAAACCAAAATGAACAATAACCATGCTAGGGAGACGACCGAGTGGGAGAAGTATGGAGTGACGTGCATTACTGCATGTCGCTTCCATCCTCCATCTCATTCAATTACGTAGTACATGACAACCAACCAAACCATTAATCCATGCATCGAAACTTGCATACATTGCTTGCCAATTGCGCCACCCAATCCATATTAACCATTTCCAAAACCATTACATATATCAAATGTGCCCAACATAACTCAATACAAATCGTATAGCCACTAACATTGCTATTTAGGACTAACATCAATTTCTTTTATTTCATTTGCATATAATATAACATAGTATAGCATAGTTCCCTTTTCTTGGATTTATTCCATATTGCTCTTGTCTATTGTTATAACTAACATGTGTCTTGTGCAGGTGTAATCGATAGTGAACCATGGCGCCAATGGCGATGTAATAATAATAAATACAAGTCATTCATACATGGAATTTAGAGCTTATAGAAACATAACTAACACATAAAATGCATTATCCATTTGCCATTGTGACTCAAACAGAACCAATATTTCATCATCAATCATGCATAACCCTGTAAGCAACATCGAAACAACAACATAAAATGTGTAATAAGACTATCTTTGATCCTCCAATATATAAGGGGGTCTCACCTACTAGTATTATATATCATTAGCTTAGTTAAATAATAGGCTTTAGCAATACTTTGCGGGCAAAATTCTCATTGCGATTTTTATTGTCAACAACCGTCACATCTATTCTCAGATATAAGCTTCCACCATTCTAGCGAGTCTTTCACTCTGTATTTTTATAGTCTTTGTACATTTTCGCTCATTAATACAAAATTGTGTATTACTATATCTTTGTGTTTATGGTTGCATATCTGATACATTTATGTTATATTATTGGATATCTGAGATATCTCTGTACACTTCTTTATTATATCTCCTCTCTCATTTCGTGTCGAAAATAATCCGGATCAGGTTATTCGTGTAGTAGATTGACAAGGGAAGAATAAGAGAAAGGTGATTAAATATCAGGGAGGTGGTATTTATTTGGTTTTTGGAGAATATATATGGGTGGAGCAAATTGGATTGTTAGCAGGGAAGAATTTGGTTGGAAAGTTCCTCAATTGTATATGGCATGTTTTAACAAATGGCTTTAGCTGGAGTGGACTCCTATTCTTGGGTATGACCTGATATTTGATTTTCTCACAAAAGGCTATCTTGAGTTTATTTTTAGGTGTGACGAGGATGCCCTAAAAATTATAAAAGGTAACTAGTTTATGGACAAGGCGTACCTTTCCATCAAACCCTTGCATCCTTGTTTCGATGCAAAGAAGGAATTCTCTACTAATATTCTAGTCTGGGTAAAATTACTAAGTTTTCCTTTGGAGTTGTGGTCTTAGCGTACTTTGTGGGCTATTGGTAATACCTTGGGAAATTTCATTCTATCAAATGACAATTACAAATCCTATAATGGTTGATATATTTCTCGTATTTTGGTAGAAATTAATGTTATTCATGGTTTATTTGAATCAATGGAGTTGGTGGTTGTTGATAAATCATACACTCAGAGCCTGGATTACATGAATTTCCCTTTTTGTTGTGTGATATGCCACCATTATGGCCATGTTATTTGTGATTGTGACAAGTATTTTACATGACATTATTGGGTAAACAAAGAAGAAAACCCCGTAGGGGGAGGATTGGGTTGTTCTTCCAGAAGCAGTTCCTCAAATTTATGTTGAGTTGGTAGGCCACATTAAGGGTGAAGTTGTGGGGGATGGGTGAATGCTTGATGGTGAGACAGAGGTTGATTTCTACAAATATAGGTTTGATGGTTGGAGACATTTATATTCCCTCAATTTTTGTCTCTTTTCAATTGGAAGGCCCATAGTGTTTGGGGTTTGTCAACTTCTTTCCTTCTCAATTGCAAAAGTTGAATATGCTCTGGAGTTTGGGTGTGCACCCTTTGGATAAATCTACTTTAATTCATTTTTCTCTATTTGATAAGAAATGTGTTGATTGTATGGAATTGGGGGAGGGTTCTATTATTTGTTTTCATGATGAAGTCAAGGGGGTAAAGAACACCTTTTTAAAGTCTGTCGAGTTGAAAGTTGGATTGGTATGAGGGGAGGATTTTTATGTTAACCTCTCCCATGAATTATACCCTTCGTTTGATAAGGGGACAACCCTGTTAAGAGGCTAGTTCTTGGGCTTCAATCTCCTCAGAAATGAGGAGGTAGCCATTACCACCTGAGACCTCGTACCTTCAGTCATGGCTCTCTAGTTTATGGGGGGTTGGGATTGAATATTATTAAGGATCCCCAGGGTCAAAAGGATGACAAAAAATATAATATGAAGCATGCTCAAGAGAAAATGGTCAAATAAGTTAATTGGGGTAGGAAGAGACTTATTACTAGAGTTCTTAGAGCAATGATAACTCATGGTGGGGTTAAACCATGTTGATTCTATCTATGAACATTCATGGCTTGGTGGCCAGACCAAAAAATTGGTTGTCAAATGGTTGGTGGACGTAAATAAGCCTAAGGTGATTATTATTTAAGAAACTATGGGTAAAGGGGATGTTATAATTAGGGATATGAATAAGTCCTTTTTTGGATGGGGATTCTTGGCTTTGAATGTAGAAGGATTTTATGGTGGCATCATTACTGGTTGGATTCATAACATTTCATTAATTAACTCCTTTGGTGTGTGTTCAAGTCTATGCATACAGGTTTTTAGAAAGAGTCTTGGCATGGAAATGACCTTGCTCAATGTGTATGGACCTTATGAGGGAAAACATGTTTTTTGGACCGATCTGCTATCTTCACAATGGATAAAGGTTGAAATTTTGATCACGGGGGAAGATCTGAATATTACTTTGAATAGAGGTGATATTTGGGGTACCTATGCAAGAAATGAAAGGTTGGCATATTTATTTCTTGAAAAATTAGAGAAGTAAAGTTGAGTTGATATTGAACTTATTGAGTTGAGGCCTACTTGGTCAAATAATAGAACATTTATAGAAGGGGTTTCCTAGTGATTGGACAAGTTTCTAGTACACCATGCATTATTGGAAAAGGTGGAAAGGTACAATGCATGAGTTGATTCTTCCCGATGTTCATATCACTTCCCAATTATGTTGGAATTGGGTCAAGGTACCTTGAATCATGGGGCCCCTTTCAAATATAATCCTAGTTGGTTTGGTGAACATGAGTTTTATGATTTGGTGAAAGACTCTTGGAATAACTATGATGGAAATTTGGATGATTATACTTGTTCTCAATTTACTAGCTCATTAAAACTGGTGAAAGAGAAAGTTGTATTTTCAATAGGAGAGAGGTACAATGCTAGGGATAGTTAGTTGAAGGATACAAAATCGAATCTGGGTAGAATTTTCAAAGAAATTTTTTAATGGTTATTTAGTGCAGATGTACTGAATAATATCAAATTTATGGAATACAAAAAATGTAAGCTTTTGTTGGACATGAAGAATGATTGGTGAATAAAAATTAGGGCCATTTGGCTCAAACAGGGTGACCAACATACCGGTTTTTTCCATAATTACACTAGGTTTAGGAAAAGATAGAATACCATTTGGGAATTGTCTAATTGAGAAGGAGATAAGGTTCGAGGTTTTCAGGAGTTGGAAGACCTAGGCGTGCAATACTTATGCGATATTTTTAACTTGAGAGGGAAAATATAGGAGAAATTACTAGAGTGGTTTCTTATTTTCCAAGGATGGTGGATGGGGAGGATAACGAAAATATCTATAAGGAAGTCTCTAGAGAGGAATTGATCGTTATTTTAAATATTTTCAAAAGGATAAAAGTCTTATACTAGATGGGTGGATTACTGAATTTTATTTGGACTTCTTCGAGTTGATTGGGGAAGATTTATTAAGGGTAGTTGAAGATGTTATACTCTAGAGGAAGGTTTCTAGGAGTATCAACTCCACCTATATAGCTCGTATCCCCAAATTTGATCATTTGGAGAGATTTGATGGTTTTAAGCCAATATCATTATGTAATTGTGTGTATAAAATTATTTCTAAGATAATTGATATTAGACTTAAGCTGACTCTCTTTAGGTTTATATTCCATTAACAATTTGGTTTTCTTGAGGGGAGGAAAATTCATGAAGCCATAGGCTTTTCTTAGGAGGGTCTCCACACTATCAATCTCTCTCAATCTCTTGTTGTAGTCATCAAGTTCGACCTATCCAAAGATTATGAAAGGGTATCCTATATATATCTTTGGATTTTGTTGATTCATTTAGGGTTTGATCTTCCTTTGGTCAAATGGATTATGGGGTGTGTTTATTCTACTCTCTTTGTTGTGTTTATAAATGGGGTTTCCTCTTTCTTTAATCCTTCTAGAGGGCTCAGGTGGGGTTTTCCTCTGTCCCCATACCTCATTTTGTTGGTGGTAGAAGGAATTAGTAGGTTTATTAAGGAGGCTAAGAGACAAGGGATTTCAAGCATTAAAGTGGGGAGGAGTAAAACATTAACACATATCCTTTTTGTTGATTATGTAATTCTTTTTTGTTTTGGTAATGATGGTGAAGGAAAGGTTTTACAGGATATTTTACAACTCTATTGTGTTGCTACTATTATGCAGATTAATGAGAATAAATATTTTTTTTTCACATCTGACTTGGATGACACTTAGATTACTAGGATGGAAATAATCTTTCCTTTTTAGCATCTCGATATTAATTAAGGGTAAAATACCTTGGTTTCACTCTAAAAATCAATAATTATGGTAAAATTTATTGGGGAAGGATTTTAACAAGGATAAAAAATCACATTTCTTTCTTGTGCAATAGGTGGCTCTCTAAGGGGGTTAGGTTAGTTCTTGTAAAATATGTATTAGAGGCAATTCTAGTCTTCTGGCACACTTTAGCCCACATCCCTAAGGGGGTTTTGGAAAGGATCGAGAAATTTTGTTTTAATTTGTTATGGAAAGGAAGCACTGAGTGTAAGGGATCTCACCTGGCCAGATGGAAGCTATTAACTACACCTAAATCTCAGGGGGGATAAGGGCTCAAACAAGTGAATATATTTGAACTCCAATTTGTAAGCCATACTTCCAATCCTTTGAAAAACTTTATAGGGGACAAAATGTTTGGGTGCTAATTTATTGCCCTTCTTTTGTTGCTTGAGGGACATCTGTTTATATGTTTGTAGCCTCAGAAATACCCAATACCCCACTTCAAATTCCTTTTCACTACAATGTTGATTTGCTTGTTGTTTCATCCTATTTTGTGCCATAACCAAGTTGTCCTTCAATAGTTTGAGAACCTCTTGTTGGTGCCTTATGTGGTCCTCCATTGCTTGAATATTTGCAGTGCCTTTCAAGGGTGATGTGATTGATGGAGGATCATATCCATAAAGTGCCAGAAATGGGGAAATGTTTTATGAAGTACGGAAGGATGTGTTGTACCACCATTCTGCTAAGGGAAACCACTTGACCCATTAAGTTTGTTTATCATATGAAAAGAAACAAATATGTCCTTCTAGATATTTATTCACAATCTCATTTTTCCCATCAGATTGAGGATGGTAAGATGAGTTGTGAACCAATTGAGTACCCAAACAAGAAAATAATTCAGTCCAAAAATTTCCAGTGAAAATTGGATCTTTGTCACTTGCAATAATATTGGGACTATGTATCTTTTGAATTGTTTCCATAAATGTTGTGGCTATTGTACTTGCTTTAAAAGGATGAGAAAGAGAGAAAAAACGGGAATACTTTGTCAGTTGATCCACTACTACCGTGATGGAAAACTTTCCTTTATATTTTAGCAAACCTGTAATAAAATCCATTGAAACTTGTTTCCAACATTGAATTGGTATAGGTAATGGTTTTAGGAGGCATGGAGTCCTACTTGTCTCTCCCTTATATGTTGGAAAACCACACATTTAGAAACAAACTTTTGAAATTCAGTTTTAATACCTTGAAAAAATCCTTCTTGATCCTATGGTACTTTTTCAAGAATCTGAAATGTCCTCCTTTAGGAGAGGTGTGAAATTTCGGAAGGACCTTATGTTTGAGTTAGGAATTATTACATAAATATAGGAAATCATGATACCATAACAAATAAATCTTCCATACAATATTATCTAATGAACCAGGGTCCTCCTTTAGTTATTGAATGATCTTTCATACCTCTTTATCTTTCTTCCATTCTATCCTTGCTTCTTCCACACAATCAGATTGCAGAATAGAAATAACACATAGTGAACCTTTTGTTTCTTCTTCTTTCCTTGAAAGGGCATCTTCCACAACATCATGATTTCTTTTTTGTAGATAATTTTAAAGTCATAACCTAGCATATTTGTAACCCATTTTTGTTTCTCTTCTGAAGATAATTGTTTCTCCAAGAAGTACTTCAAACTATCACAATCTATTTTTACTTTGAAGTGTCTTCCTATTAGGTAAGAACGCCATTTCTTAACTACATGTACTATGACCAACCTTTATTTTTCATAAATGGGTTTGATTAAGTTTTTTACTTTATGTTTGTTTATTTCAAAGGCAAGGGGCCTTCCTTATTGCATTAAAACTGCACCAATGCCATGGCCTGAGGCATCACACTTCACAATAAAAAATAAATGGTGAAGTCAGGTGTGGCTAGTACATGATTTGTACACATAGCCTCCTTAAGTTTTTCAAAATATTTTATTACTAATTGAGTCCAATAAAATGAATCCTTCTTTAACAATGTTGTTAGAAGTGTTTCTATTTGACCATAGTTCATAACAAACTTGTGGTAATATCATGTCAATCTTAAGAATCATTTAAGTTTCTTCAAGGTTTTGGGAATGGGTCATTCACTCATAGATTTAATTTGTTAGGGTCCACTTTTACACCTTTGTGAGATACAATATGACCAAAATTTTCCACTTATTGAACCCCAAAGGCACACGTGGAAGGATTTGCATAAAGTTGTTTCTCTTCTAATAGTTGTAATACTATGTCAACATGTTTTACATTCTCTTCCCAATGTTTTTTGTATATTAGTATGTCATCAAAAAATACTAACACAGATTTTCTAAGGATGGGATTGAAAATAGAATTCATCAAGATTTGAAATGTTGAAGGTGCATTAGTAAGTCCAAATGGCATAACCAAAAACTCATAATGAACTTCATGTGTTCTAAAGGATGTTTTGTGAATGTCTTCCTGCCTAATTTTGATTTGATGAAATCCCTAACAAAGATCCAACTTAGTAAATAATTTTTCTCCATGCAATTCATTTAATAATTCATCAATGATAGGAATATGGAAATTATCTTTGGTGGTCATTTTGTTGAGCTGCATGTAATATGGACACATACACCATGAACTATCCTTCTTCGTAACCATCATTATTGGTGAAGAGATTTTTTTTTGGCTAGGTTGAATGATGCCAACCGCTAACATTGCTTGGATCATACACTCATTCTCACTCTTCTATGCATATGGATACATGTAAGGCCTAATATTAGGTGCTATAATTCCAAGTTGCAAATTAATATCATGATCATGATCTCAAGCAGTTGGAAGACCGTTAGGCGTCTCTCCAAATATCTCGGAATGGTTGTTGATAACCATTTGGAGATCCATTTGAGCAGAGGATATAGATATTTGAACATCTAGTGAGCACAATTGTGCAATTACACCATGGTGTCCCTTTTTGAGTAATTTTGTCATGCTATTAGAGCTTATCACCTTAGAGGATTTCCTTGGATACCTCTTAGCTCAATTTTCTTGCCATATGAGGAAAATCTCATGAAAATATCTTGAAAATTAAGGGCCACTTTTCCCAATGATTTTAACCACTGGACCCCTAATACAACATCAACACCACCCAATTGGAGCCAATCATGGGATTATAAAAAAAATACTCCCTCATATTGAGCTTAAAACTATTGCACTTCCTAGAAAAATTTATGGTACCTCCATATGCAATCATTACTTGAATCAATTGATATCTTTTGCTAATTTTTACTTGATGAAGTTATCAGAACTACTGGAATCAATTAACAATGTTACCTTTTTATTTTTTATGTATCTTTGTATCTTGAGGGTTTGTGGAGTATTGATTTCGACTAATGCATGACAAGATACTATTGAAGTAGTCTCTTATAGATATAGATCTTGTGATGGTTCCAATTCTTGATCTTCTTCCTCTTCAAAGTCTATGTAGAATAATTTATTCTCACTGCATTTATGCCCCTTGTTGTACTTGTTGTCACAATTGAAACATAGTCCCTTTAATCTTCTTTCATCCATTTTTTGAGGTGTCAACCATGACAATTGAGTGACGTTAGGAGAGGGAACATGGTGCTCTCTATAGTTTCTAGTGTCCACCCTTCTAGTAGCCATATTTTTGTTTTCCACTTTCCTTGCAATACAAAAATATTTCTATAGGGATTTAGGTTAGAAAAGATGCACCTCATGTTGAATGTTCTCCTTTAAATTTTTCGTAAAGATATCTAACAAATTATCCTCATAAATGTTCTTTACCCTGAGACTGATCTTTTGGAATTGTTGAATATGCTTAGTAATTGGACCTTTTTTCCAAAGTTTTATCATTTGACTAAAGAATTTATTGCTCTTAATATCCCCATAATGTGATATCAATTCATCTGTACAAATGGAACAAGAGATAATTTAATTATTTTTTATTTCACAAATACATTGATACCAAACAAATTGATCATTTTCTAAATACAACGATGCAATATGTGCCTTTTGTAAGCTTGGAACTTGGTATATATAAAAGTATTGCTTCATCTGGAATATCCATGTTATAGATTCTTTACCATCAAACTTCCTCATATCGATCTTCAGAATGAAGTAGCTCCTTCATGCTTCATTGAAACCTCAATGGCATGGATATTGAAGTGATGATAATCATGATTTGTGGACTCCATATTTATTTATTCTATATTTTCATGATTTCCTTGCATCTTGTTATCTCCTTTATGAAGACTCTCATCTTGGGTATGTAATAACACATCATACGTGGACAATTTCAATTCTTCCATCATTTTTCCATATGTTCTAGATTTTTTTTCATATTATTTTCCATTTGATACCTATTTTCATCCATATTATTATCCATATGTGCATTATTTTCATTCATCTTATTTTCCATATTTTCAATTTGGTGAAAATTTTCATCTGTTTGTTCTTGAGTCATGGTTGAGCTCTCTGGAGGTTTATTTGGTGAATAAATTTTGGAGGAGCCTTTGGATCCATGTGAGAAAATAATAATTCTCCTTGTTTTCCTCTTTTTCACAAATTTTGTATCACCAAAAATGGATCTTCCAATCAAAAATTATGTTAATCGTAAGTTATGTACCTTTAAAACCCTAATTTGGAGTATGTTTTGATGATTGATCTTTGTAATGATGTATCTATGAAATTTGAACCCGTATAAGTCTAAAATTTTGGCATGTAGTACTTTGTTATGACTTTTTAAACTCCTGATAATTTCACAGTATGAACCTTCACTGATAAAAGGTTATAGCAAAAATACCAAAATGACTTGTTTAAGACTAATTTTAGGATTAGTAAAAATCCCCAACCTCCACAAGATATATCTCACAAATTATAATGATTCAATTTCTGGAAAAAAAATTCACATGTAATTCACTATGTATCCTTAGGATTTTGAAAATTTCCAAGTCTTAAATTTCATTGGAATTCATTTATAGCATAAATAAAAAGATGACTCGTTTTAGACTAATTTCAAGACTAGTCACAAACCCCAACTTCCACAAAATATATCTCTGAAAATATAGTGACCCAAAACAAAATTTGGATCATGCATACTTCAATACGTTTTATTAGACTCCAAATAATTTCATTATTTGAAACTTCTCAGGAAACAATTTAGAGAAAAAATCCCACAACATTTTCTTTAAAATTGGTTTTAGGATGAGTAAAAAACCCTATCTTCCATAGGATACATCTCCTAGAGCATAATGAACCAAAAATTGAAATTTTTACCAGACGTACTTGGATATTTCTTCTAGTAAACTTGAAAACTTTCTATCTGAATCATTTCAATAAAAAAAATAAGAGCGAAAATTCTAATATGACTTGTTTTAAGCAGCAAAACCCTAGGATCAATGATTTGATACTAAATGTTATGATCCAACGCCTTAAAAATGAAAAAAAGTCAATGTATATAGTCCACTTTGAGGGGGAAACCTCCTTTTACAATATATCCGATTCACAAGACAACATGATATTATATAAGATGACCCTAAGGCTAGGTCTCCTTGGTGTGTGTATGTCTATAGGAGAAAAAGGGTACAATTACAATGAAAGGGTGCATTGAAGGGTTCTAGCCTACATACAAATATAACACTATAGTGTAATAATTCAATATCTAGGGATTAATAAGGGGTTTTATGTATAACATGGGGATTGTTCTAGGGCTTAACAAATAGGGTAAATATGGGACTTAATGAGGTTTCTAGAAACTTCCCACTTAGTTACTAGTGGATCACCCTTTAGTCTAAGTGTATTTCTATGGATTCCCCACCAAGTTTCGGTGTGGCCCTCTAACATCAATCAAGAAAAGGACATATTTTATTATTATCCTATGTTATGCACACTAAAATAGACTTCTAACTATTGAAACAATTAAGTAGACTTTACAACAACAATCCCACTTTGATAGGGTTTGATGTATACATTTGCTTCCACTTTGAATAGACAATGGGAATATGTGACATTAAAACTTGGTTTCTCTTTCTTTAGCTTCTTCTCCATAATCTTATCTAGCTAGAATGGTGTTGATCCATTTTCTTGTACCATCCTTAGATTCTAAGTTTAACTATGTATAGAACCCACGCTAGATCTCCATTTATGTTAAGCTCTAATATTGTCTCATTACCCCTTAATTGGGGCATATTACATTAGTAATGTTATTTTATTTATGTCGGCTTTAGGCCATTAGTTGTAATTATACCTCCTAGTCTCCTATATATACCAAGGAGACATTTTCATTTTGAATCATCTTGTACTTCAACATTTAAGTGGGATAAAAGGAGGTTGCCCCCTCGAAGAGGCTTATTATCTGAAATTATCTCTTTTTGAAGGCGTTGAGTACTTTTTTTGAGGATTTTCTATGCTATATTGATATTTGGTTCTTAACATATGGTATTAGAGCTCAAGGTCTTGGGGTTTCGCTGCTACATCTGAGACACCTTGGAATTTTTGCTATAACTTTTTTTCTACAATGTTTAAGAAGGAACGACTTGAAGGATATTTAGTAGACAGATCAAGGTACGTTGGGTTCAAAATTCATCTCTTGAGGCCTTATACTTTCGAAGAGACAACCTGTACAAGATAGGGTTATGGAATCATCCTGAACTGAGTCATTGCGGAATTTTCGCTATAAACATTTTTCTGTAAAGTTTCAGACCTTGAACTTCGGAGGCTATTTATATAAATTAGTAAGGTATCTTTGGTAAAAATTTCAGCTTCTGGATCATATTAAATTTGTAGATACACCCTGTGTAAGATAAGGTATCTGACTAGTCCTATTGACTAGTCTCAAGAAGGTGTTCCGGGTAAAACAATCATAACTTCTTCCTAGAGTATCCAAATTGTGTGGGACTGGTTTCATTGGATCGTGGACAGTTTGTAGTATTTATGGTGTGAGTTTCAAAATTTTATATCAATTATTTTGTGCAGGGCACATTATACAAGTGAGATCTCCTGGAAAGGCCAAAAATTGGCAAGTTGTGGGGAAGTTTTTATAAATTCCACTTGGCACATCCAATTTTGATCAAACCTGTGGCATTGCAGAGAAGAAATATCAGAGAAATACATAAAATAAAGTTTCATACCCAGAAGAGACATAACTTGGGAGATACAACATAGTAAATATTGTCTAGCAGAACCACCTCAAAATCAAGGTTCAAAAGTGATACTTGGCCAACATGCCACCCAAAAAGGGAGCTTCTACACCAAATAAGCCTCCAGAAAATCCTACTTGGACTCTTGATGAAGGTGAAGAAATTCATAGGGACATAAATGAACTACAAAATAAGATGGATTCAATGGAAGCTAAGTTGGATACTAAGATGGATTCAATGGAAGCT
>ML813204.1:53454-66588 GCA_009831015.1 Picea engelmannii
ACTGCAACAAAAATGACACCATTTATGGCACTTTATGGATACCACCCTCCTTCCATCACTTCTTCTATAAAAGAAAAATCTAAGGTTCAAGTAGTGGAAGATCACATCGAGAATCAACAACAAGTTCTCCAAATCTTAAAGGACAACCTAACCATGGGACAAAATCACATGAAACAACAAGCAGATCAACATCGTAGTGAAAGAAGTTTTGAAGTAGGGGATTAGGTATTTTTAAGACTACAACCATACAAACAGATGTCCCTCAAGCAAGCCAAGAAGGATAATAAATTATCACCAAAGTACTATGGCCCTTATAAGGTGTTTCAAAAGATTGGTACTATGGCATACAAATTGGAGCTGCCTACATCTTCTCGAGTACACCCAGTTTTCCATGTTTCATGCTTAAAGAAGGTTATAGGCGACAAGATCCCAATTCAAACTATATTGCCAGAACTTGACGAGGAAGGAAAAATCATATTGGAGCCTGAAGCCATCACTAACACAAGAATTCGCCAGCTGAGGAATAGATCCATTTCAGAGTATCTCATTAAATGGAGGAAACTACCGCCTGAAGATTCCACTTGGGAAGATGAGTCTTTTATACAGAAGCATCCAGAGTTACTCAAGCGTTGCGGACAATAATTGTCTCAAGGGGAGGGGCATGTTAAGTCCTAATATTGGCTCATTACCCCTTAATTAGGGCATATTATATTAGTCATGTTATTTTATTTATGTTGGCTTTAGGCCATTAGTTGTAATTATACCTCCTAGTCTCCTATGTATACCAAGGAGACATTTTCATTTTGAATCATCTTGTACTTGAATATTTAAGCGGGGTAAAAGGAGGTTTCCCCCTCGAAGAGGCTTATTATCTGAAATTATCTCTTTTTGAAGGCGTTGAGTACTTTTTCTGAGGATTTTCTATGCTATATTGATATTTGGTTCTTAACAATTTCATAATCCATCACATTTCCTTCAACCTTCATTGTTCCGTGGGGTGTCAAAAAAATTTCATATGTTTCCATTCTTAGTCATTTTTATGACTTATGTTGTGTTGAGATTATTTATATTGTGTGGAGATTCTCCATTTCGAACCTATAACATCCCCAACCCCTAAGGCTAGGCCAAACTACTTCCAAAACACCCTTCAAGACGCTTTGACACCAATTTTTAACACCCCCAACCCCCAAGGTTGGGCCACACTATTTCCAAAACACCCTTAAAGATGCTCTGATACCACTTTGTAATTTCCCTACCCACCAACTAAGCCACACTATGCCAAGAACACACAATCTTGGGTTGATTTCGAACTTTGTTCCAATCTTTTATTAATCAAGAACATGAAACCATCCAAGAAACAAACAACATGCAATAAAAAAGAACATGATAAACCATAAATGAATACTTTAACATGACATGCACAACAATAATATCAATATCCATATCATAAATGCATCATCTCAAAGATAGTAATACTACATAGTGGAATATAAACAATTATACAAGAAAACACAAAGAGCACTTATAATTAATTGAACCATTCACCAATTAGTTGCAAACCAAGGACATTCCTCCCAAACATAGACATTATTGTTCATTCACTCTCAACAATGGTGTCACCCATGAGCCAGGGCTATGAATCCACAAGGAAGGTTCCTAGGCCAAAAATAAAACACACAACAATTGGCTAATGTGCTCTCAGGTTTTCCCAACCACAAAACAATCCTAATTTCTAGCTCTCTTCCCATTCATCCTACATAACCCGAAGAAATGAATCCCTTTATCGGTACCTTAGGATGTTCCATTTCTCTCTAGGGATCCAATTTTTTTGGTTAGGAATCTCAATGCTACAAACTCCAAGGACTCTCAGTTGTGGACAATTATTTCATAATTTACATCAATCTCATGCACAGAGGAATCCATTCCCTCCTCGAATGATCAATAAATTATACAACCATATAACAATGGATTACCTTCTCCACCTATTCGTCTCCATGCCCAAACCCAGAGCACACGAATCAACAAGAAAGAGGAAAGTGCATACAACAAAAAATGAATGAACCAACAAATGAATGAGCTCACCAAAAGAACAACCGGAACATACAACCCCTAAATAACCATCATTCCAGGTTTAAATATAAGGACATGGTATCCCCAAGAGACTCACTCACCCCCCACTCACCCAAACATGGGTAAATGAATGAATAATAAAATGATTAACCCCTTTATCCCCTCTCTCTGGTGGATTCATAGCCCCCTATCACTTGTTCTTTTTCATATTATGAAACATAATACTCTCTCTCTCTCTAGAGAGAGAGAGAGAGAGAGAGAGAGAGAGAGAGAGAGAGAGAGAGAGAGAGAGAGAGATTATTATGTTTTCTAGGCACTCCGACACCTTTTCAACTTTACCGGCTCACCAATCTAAGTCAAAATTACATAATACATTCTAGTTCATAGGGGTCAAAACTGAGGTGTTACATCCCCCTCCCATTATTTTGACACTGTCCTCAGTGCACAACACCACATCGATGTTATTAATATTACAAATCTAGGCTCTATGGCCCCTAATATACACATGAATTCCAACCAAGGATTATATACATAGGAACCCCAACCTAAAAGATAATATGCATACATAGGCACTCCATCCAAATCCTACAAAATGATTTCATAATTTATAATTATGGTAGCAGTTCCAACCAACAACTCACATTCCCCATAAACCTACACAACCCAAGGAGTGTACCTCCTTCTCTCCTCTATAGTCATTTAGGTTGTACCACTTCTCTTCAGGGGTTTATCTCACTTGGCCATGAAGTTTCCAGAGTTGTGGCTCCAAGAACTCAAGCTACAACAAATCCACTAGATTTGTTTCATTCCATGCTTTTGTCATTGAGATTTTTTTCCCTCTGATGCTCTTCTTCTCAAGCTTCCAACTTCAATAGTGAACATCTCATCTGTTTTACACACATAAATTCATCATGAGATATCATGATAACAATTTTCAATTTTCAATTTCCATATATATTTAAACAGGAAAACATAGTTTCCTAGTCATGAGCTTCTTGCTCATAATTCGTTTGGATCTTGCAACAGTATATATCATTCTTCCTTATGATATTGCACCCCTTCCATATCCAACACCATTCTACCTACAATTTCCAAATTACACTTAACCAAACAAATTGTTAGCATACCATAACAATTTGTAATTATAAATTTCTCAAATTTGTTTGTCCATAAAATAAAAATTTCCAGGCATGAGCTTTGTGCTCATAATGGTTGGCTATTGCAGTAGTAGATATCAATCTTCATTATGGATAACATCCCTGCCATATCCAAGACCATTCTACCTACAATTTTCATCAACCTTCACTCATCCAAACAAATTGTTAGCATCATGCACATTATCATCCTTTCTTTGTAACATTTCCAACAACTCCAAAAAGTGATCTCAAAATTGTTACAAACAACAATTCATTCACCTTCAACTAGTATTTATATTAAGTGTAATGTATGTTTCATCATTATTCCTTTTCAACACCACAATATTTTAATAATGCAACAAACAATTACCAATAAATCAAGGTGCCAATACCCATGGTCACATATATGCAATGCACCCCTACATTGACCACATAATACCACATAACTATGTCGTCCATTCCACAATGGTGAGTTGTGTAACATAGTTGACCCCCATTCCTTCTTAGTCTAGTGGGATGTTCATCTTCCTTCTTTCTCTTAAATTAAGAACTTGGGTTTAAACTGAAAGTCTTCTCATTGTACCTCCAACTATCAATGAAATCCCTCTAAGGAATTCATTTTAATGACTAGGGACCTGAACCTCCACAATTGGATGTATAGAATCACTCCTCTCCACAATATTAACAATTGGTAGTGACTCGGGATCCTTCCCATCGGGACAATATATTACAATACATGAACCTCCATTCTGATGACCCCTCTCCGATGGGTCGCTCCTATAGATCCAATGATCCTCAAATTTTAGAAATCAACAGTCCTGATCACATCAACACCTCTAACCAATCAACGGTTATTAACCGCCTCATCACTTATTCACTATGTGAATAGGTGGGACCCACGAAAAATCTATGGATGGGATTATATCGTATGCACTTCGTCAAATCTATGACTCAGGATTTCTCTCAGAGTCCTTCACCATCAGAGTGCACACACTCCGAGTGATCATGGACCACTCCAACTAATACTCTCTAAAATACCATACCAACGGATCTAACGACCCTTGTTACACCTCATCTAATGGTTAGGGTTCATTTAGAGTCTCACATATGCATAAAAATTAAAGGTTTTAACTCTACTTCCTTGGAATGGATCATCACCGATCCAATGGTTGTAATCTATTCGACACCTTCTGATAGATTGACAGTCCTCAAAATCCCTCATCGTCAAACTCTCTTCCAGAACATATTATAGGCATATGATCATCTATATTCTAATATATTTATACCCTTCACACTTGGAATTGATGGTCCTAATTTCACTGTCTATCCCTCATATAGATCAATGGATCTTGTTGAATCAGAGTCTCCCCCATAAGAATTGCATTACAACCTTGCACTTGGACACTCCAATGGTCTCACCTTTCGACCAATGGTCATGGTCTTTTCACTACACCGAATCAAAGGCTGTAGATTATCCTTGATCAAAACATGGGTTTTGTTCAGGGTAAAGGCCTGACTCAAACTTAACCCCTCAAGGTCTCCTCAAGATTATTCACTAAGGTTCTACTAGAACTTATTGAGTTATGGGTTCTACTCTGAAGCTGGCTAAGGAATTCTTACTTCAAACCCGGTTCAAGATCTTTCATCCTGCAATATTTCCATTTAAAAACAAGTTTCTCCAAGCAAAAGGGGTTCCTGAACTTACACAAGTACTTCACTAGAAAGTCAAGGGTGCTCTACTATCATTCTCCCAATGAATATTTATATCCTACAAGATTTCCATTTGAGGGCTTGCATTTTTATAGGGATACCATTTGTATCAATTTTGCTTACTTAGATATTCATATTTATCATTATTAATAGTGGAAACATTCATACATAATCAATTTTAATTAATAATTCGACCATTTATAATTTTAATTACATTTATCAAATAAACAATAACATCTTATATTCATCACTAAACACACATCAAACATAGAAATCTAAAACATTTATATGTTCAATGAAAAGTTTATCCAACCAATTGAGTGAGAGTGGAAGCCTTTCCTCCCAACCGTAGGTTATGCTAATATATTCCTTTCTACAAAAATCCAACCTCGTTCCAAGCCATGATACCACTAGGGGACTGATTTAGTTGACTACCAAATTAAGAAAATGGTTCAAGAAGGTTACTCCCCTTCACTCCATTGGAAACAACATAAGTGACCCTCTTCGCATTGAGCTCAGGACCTCAACGTCTTTATCATGTACCTTCCCAACTAGATTTCATCTGCACAAGGGAGCCCCTTCTCTACTGCACAATCCCTCGGTGACCTCCCCTTACCAGTTCTAGTTTCTTTCAAGAAAGCACCAAGTCATGGCCCTCTATTTATCTAGTCTGGATATGGGTCTTCTCTGCTCCAGGGTGACCATTAATTTCTTAGGAAAGCTTCCTATATTCCTCTAGGAAAACTTCCCAACTGCTATATTACTCAAAGCGATGCATGTGATTCTCTTTATCACCACTCCATCTGTTTGTGAGTCAGCAACTCACTCTGTTCACTATGGATCTATGTGAGCATCCGTCTACAACTTCTCAGACTCTTGTAATCTTCCTTAGCACATTCTCTTTTCTTTTTTCCTATGCTTCGAACCATGCTCTCCCTTTCTACATGGTGTTTTCTATCTTTGGTCTCTTCTTCCACCTATCCTTGAGATTCACATGGCTTGTTTTGAGATGAAATCCCTCTAATCATGCTCCCAAATTCGAAGAGGCAACCCAGGTATGTCCTTTTGTCTGATTTTATTTTGACTCTTTTATTTTTCAAGCACCAAATATGTTAGTAGTTATAACTACCCCAACCACCAATCTTTCTCACCATAACTAATCGCATGGCCCTATGTATTTTAGGTACATTGGAAAGTGTGCATTCGATGTTTGCAGGTGTAGGATGGAATGATGAGAAACATTCCTATTTTATTCATTGAAACTTCTTAGCTCCACCTCACTAGTCCCACTTGTTATATCATGGTCGGTACTCAAGGATTTTTCCTTCTCGGACAATTGTTTGGTGTTTTATTAATCATAAACATAATTACATGCTTCATAATCGCATTACATGAAGTCTTATTATAATTATAGTTATGGGGGGGAACAAGGTGTTACAAGTTGGAAGTTTAGGCCAACATATCAACACATCATCCACACACTTCCTACTCCTTTCCTGACAATTTGGATACCTTCCTTTTCAACCCAAACACAACACCAAGAATATAATTCTTAAGTTCTCTTCAATGTTGGAAAATAGGTTTTAGTCCAAACATCATATATGCGGGGGAACCATTGAGCACTCACATAGATTTATATCCCTTCCATATCAAACCATCCCACGGTCTCACACATGACTAGCTCTATGGGTATTCATCACTATAGCAAGAGTGTGTCTCATGGCTTGACCTGGTTATGATCTCATAACCAATCATAACATAATATGCAACTAAAATTTTATCTAAATGCCTTCTTTCATCAACAACATTTATATACTCTAGGCCTTTGCCCCTTACATATCAATTTAAATCTTGGAAAATTAAATGAGGGAATTGTTGATGTTTTTTGTAGTAGTGGGAGGTATTCACCTCCGAGACAACTTTTCTTAGAGATGAAGATGCCAAGCAATCATATAATAACCATTGAATAGATCAAAAAATTCTCGGAAGAAATTAGAAGACCTCGAAAGAGAAGTCATCCCCACATAAGAATAATAAAGAAGAAATATAATGCTCTAGAAGAGAAGTCAACCCCACAGGAAAAAGAAAAAGTGAATATATATTTTCCAGGAAGACAGGTTGGCCCTACTGAAAAGACACATGCCCAGTCTAGCATAAATAAAGGTGACACCTTCCTCATTTGACACACACTCTCACTCATCTAGAGTGAAAGTATTGTGGAGATTAGAAGTTGCATTAGTCCAACGAAGAAGGAAGGAAGAAGGGGGTAGGTTGGCTAGGGTTTTCTCATAACCCTCGCTAGGTTTTATCTTTTGTCTTGGTGGTACGATGGTGGAGGCCAGATACTCTAGCGCTCTGGATAGGGTTTAATGTAGATGCATTGATGGGTTATCTCTTATGGAGATAAGTATTCTTCTTTGTTGGTTTTCTCTAGTGGATAGAGTTGGTTCTTGGTTATATTGTATTGGAAAGGATATTCTCTCTAAGAAACATTTTCTTGGTTTTTCTTCCCTTATGTAGAAGGGTTTCCTAGGATAAACTATTGCTTTATATTGTAGTATTTTCCTAGCTCGGGGGAAGGCACACATAGGTGTTGATGGTTGGGTGGTGATGGTGTAGCATCACCTATGGTGAAACGATCATGCAAAAATAAGATCAAATTGCTATGGTAAATCTAATGTTAACAAAACTAATGAAAATTCAACATGGTATTAGAGCAGGTTTCCTTCAGGACAGTCTAATCACTGGAAGGAAGATTGTGATATTTACCGCCTTGCTACAATTTGTTGATTCTCAAGACCTAAAAATTGTCAAGCTCGTTCAACAACCTATTGGAGGACATTGTAGTTGTAGTTGCAGTGCCAGTAGCTTCTTGCCAATTTCATTTGCAGTGCCAATTTTAGTTGTAGTGCCATTTGCTTCGTATTAGTTGCAATTGCAGTGCCAGTTGCTTCATGCCAGTTGCAGTTATCAGTTTCCAGTTGCGCAAGCCTTGATATTAGAAGACAAGTTGGATGGTGCTATAATTTTAGAGGTATGCACTTGTATATGTTTAAAATTGCATTATTATCATGATGGTGTTTGCAAGAGAAGGGATATTGTGTCCAAGCAAAAATATGTAGATCCAAAGGATCTCAGATCCAATGTATTAAGAGAAACAACACACCCTCCCTAGAAGTGAAGATTCAAGGTTTGATTGTTTTGATATGCCTATAAATTTTATGGCATTATTGTGATCTTATGTTGCATTTATTTATTTATTGAAGTTATGATCATTATGAGACGCACTTGTTTGCAAGCTAAATTGATCTCCTCTAGGAGATATTCTTGGTTTTTGACTTTGTTCTGGGCCAGTTAACTTGTTAAATCCCATGGAGGTTGGCATGGAGATGTTGTTTTTCTTGTTTCTTATTCTGGACAGGTTACCATAGAGGTAGATCATCAGTGATAGCTCTGAGAGGGAGCTATAGTGATGGTTGCAGAAGGCAACTTATTAGATAGTCTCTAGTTTGATACATAAAGCAGTCTAACCGGAAAAGGAGTTTGTAGAGATTGATAGTTTGACCATTTAATGCCCTGATGCATGATTTTATCGGTCTAAGTGAGTTATGGCATAGGATACTTGATCATTTTCATTATAGATATCTTCCTGCTCTAGGGAATATGGTGACAGGTCTTACAGTAATCCGTGTAGAGCATGATGGAATTTGCAGAGGTTGTGCTCTTAGAAAGAGTGTCAAGGGATATTTTCAGGGAAGTAACAACAGATCGAAGGGGATCTTGGACTTAGTGCATTAATATTTGTGTGAGCCTATGAAAGTTGCTTCCTTGAGTGGATACTTATACTATGTGATCTTCATACTTGGATTTTGAGGAACATGAATCCCGAGGAGGCTTTCACCGAAGTGAAGCCTGAGGTTGGAAACCTTAGGATATTTGGGTGTCTTGTATACATTCACATACCCAAGGAGAAAAGGATGAATTCAAAACTTTCAGGAAGGAAGGGTATATTTTTTGGGTACAGTGAATCTGAGGTTAGAGATAGATAGAGGTGAGAATGGATGTTTCCTTTGAGGAGGAGGTATCCTTTAATAGGCCTAGAGGATCTCACATGGAGATTGATAGTGAGAGGCAGGAGTATATGGTATCTTCTCCCCCTCACCCTTCAACAATTTAGAGGGAGCCAATTGATACAATTGAGCCTGTTGATCCTGTTGATCCGGTTGATCCTGTAGACCCTGTTGATGTTCCTAGAGATATTGCAGTAGGCCGAAAAAGGCCTGCATGGGCTTATTAAAATTTTTGGGAGGAATAGGGACATGCATCTCCATGTGGTAATTTTAGAGAGAGAAGACACCTCAGATATTCTCGATCTATGTTGTATTGATGAGCCACATCATTGATTCTGAGCCTTCCTATTATGAGGAGTAATATATTCGGCAGGTATGGAGAGATGCCATGATGGAGGAGTATCAATCCATCATGAAGAATGATGTGTGGGATATTATTCTAAGACCTGAGGGGAAGTTTGTGGTGACTTCCAAGTGGATATATAAGATCAAACATGCAACTAATGGAAGCATCAAGAAGCACAAAGCGATATTTATGGCTAGAGTATTCTCTCAGATAGAGGGAATATACTATGAGGAAAAATTTGCTCCTATTTCTCGGTACACATCCATTCGAACGATCATTTCCCTTGCTTCATCCATGGGTTGGAGACTACATGAAATGGATGTGAAGACATCCTTCCTCAACAGAGAGATTAAGGAAGAGGTGTACATCGAGCAGTCATATGGTTTTGTGATTCATGGGAAGGAGTCCCATGTGTGCAGGTTGAATAAGGCCATGTATGAACTCAAGTGAGCACCTTGAGCTTGGTATGTGAGGATTGATGGATACTTGATGAGTTTGGGTTTCAACAAGAGTGTTGTTGATGCCAACTTATACTATAAGGTTTATGATGGTGATTTCCTAATTTTGATCATGTACGTTGATGATTTATTTCTCACCAGAGCAGAGAGCCTCATTACTTGGTGAAAATATGAGTTGGACTCTGAGTTTGAAATGAAATATCTTGGCATGATGCACTATTTATTTGGATTAGAGGTGTGGTAGAGAACTAATGAAATATTCCCGAGTCAGGAGAAGTATACAATTGAGATTCTGAGGAGATTTGGGATGTTGGACTATAAATCCATGGCTACACCAATGGTGTCGAATCTGAAGAAGTTGAGTGATCCTTATTTCGATTCAGAATTGATTGATCCAACTATGTACAAACAACTGATTGGATCATTGATGTATCTGGTTAACACCAGACCATATATTTTCTATGTAGTGAGTGCACTTATCCAGTTCATGAGTCAATCGAGACAGTTGCACTAGGTAGCTACGAAGCATGTGTTGAGATATTTGCGAGGCACAGTTGGATATGGCCTAAGATATGATTCCATTATTGACATGATATTACAGGGATATGATGATTCTGATTGTCTAGAGAGAGCAGTGGACAGGAAGAGCACCTCCAAGTGTTTCTTCAGTTTGGGGTCTGCCATGGTTTCTTGGTGTAGCAAGAAACATAATTTTGTGGCTTTGAGTATAGAAGAAGCCAAGTATATTGCAGTGTGTATGGAAGTACATGAAGTAGTGTTGCTTTAGAATCTCCTTGCATGATTGTTTGGACAGATGTTGGATCCAACTGTGATTCATTGTGATAAATAGATTTGTGTGAATCTCTCAAAGAATCTAGTGTCTCATGATAGATCAAAACTTGTTGAGATCAAGTTTCATTGCATTCGAGATATGGTGCAGAGGAAAGCAGTACTAGTGCAATACCTTCCTATAGATGAAAAAATTGCAGATGTTCTCACCAATCCTATAGATGTTTGAGTACTTCCATAATAAAATTGGAGTGGTAGAGAATACCCCTCTTGTTAAGAGGGAGTGTTTATGATTGCAACTTTGTGATAAATTATCTAGGTCATACTCCTTGATGTACTAAGTCGAGTTGACATGTGACGATATATTGGGTTAGTGCCCAATGACCCTTGAGGTGCAGCTCAAGCAGTTGGGATATTATACTGGGTTGGTGCCCAACGAACCTTGGGGTGTATCCCATGTGGTTGGGGTATTTTTCCAGGTCGTACTCCTCGATGGACTAATTTGGGTTGACTTGGGATGATACTCCTTGATGGACTGAGTGGGTTATGACACTTATCGATGGACTAATAAGTTGTACTTGGTTGGTGCCTAGAAACCATTGGGGTGTAGCCCATGTGGTTGGGATATTTTCCAGGTCGTACTCCTCGATGGATTGAGCTAGGCTGACTTGTGATGAAATATTGGGTTGGTGCCCAATGACCTTGGGGTGTAGCCCATTTGGTTGGGATATTTTCTAGGTCGTACTCCTCGATGGACTTAGTTGGGTTGACCTATGATGATACTCCTTGATGGATTGAGTTGAGTATGGAACTTATCGATGGGATGATAAGTTGTACTGGGTTGTTTCCCATCGTCCCTTGGGGTGTAACATAGGTGGACACTTCTTGTGGTTGTATCCCTTGATGATGATGACAAACACTACGAGTTTGTATCCCTAGTGTTCTCTAGCGAGTTGTATCCCCTAGATGAGATTGATAGGTACACATTGGTTTTAGCCATGTGTGATGTGATGATGCTACCTGTAGCATGGTATGCATGACCATGGCATGGTCTGAGGACCATGCCATAGCCTGTGGGGATATGAGGACTAGAGGATAACATCATCGAGAATACCTCCCTAGCTAAGAGGGAGTGTTGATGTTTTTGATAGTAGTGGGAGATATTCACCTATGAGACAACTTTTCTTAGATATGGAGATTGTAAGAATCCATAGAATAACCATTGAATAGATCAAATAATCCTCAGAAGAAATTAGAATACCTCAGAAGATAAGTCATCCCCATATAAGAATAATAAATAACAAATATAATGCTCTAGAAGAGAAGTCGGTCCCACATGAAAAAAGATAAAGTGAATATATATTTTCCAAGAAGACAAGTTGACCCTAATGAAAAGACACCTTCCCATTCTAGTATAAATAAAGGTGACACCTTCCTCATTTGACACACACTTTGAATCATCTAGAGTGCAAGTCTTGTGGATAGTAGCAACTCCAATAGTCCAACAAAGAAGGAAGGGAGAAGGGAACGGGTTGGCTAGGGTTCCCTCATAACCCTCGCTAAGGTTTATCTTTTGTCTTGGTGGTACATTGGTGGAGGCCAGATACGCTAGTGCTCTGCGTTAGGATATTTAGACACTTAGGAGTTAGTTAAGATCTACTTGGTCTAATATGTCGTTAGGTAAAAGTGTGTTTCTTTAGTATGCATTAGTATGCATTTGTAGTTAGGAAATCCGACGGTCACAATATGTTCCCGACATAGAGTGATCCGACGGTTCATACTCTCCTCGATCTTAACGGCCATTGATCTATGGATTAACACCCGATTGGTCCATGATCTCTATTTAAAGAGCATGGAGGTTCATTTGCCGATGATCGAGTGTGAGAAACTCTCTTGTAAAATCTCTCTGTAATCTTTTTCTTTGCATTAATAAATTGCTCCAAGTGGTCGCGTTGGCTAGGGCCGTGGATGTTTCCCGTAGGGGTTTTACCATGTGAAAACATCGGTGTGTTGATCTTTGATCTGATTATGTGAGTGGTTACTGAAGGTGTTCGTTCTCTGTTGGAATACCTGTGTTTTCAAACATGGTATCAAAGCATGTTTGAAGACCCACTCATGTTGTAGATCGAGATCGTGAAGCCGAGTTGACTCATCTCCATTTTTTGGCATTTCTGTACATTTATGGGCTGAAAGGACTGTTCCATTACGTCCGGAGCACTCGTTTCATTTAGGAACACTTTTCATTTCACTCGAAAATGTTTCTGTTTTCCCAAGATACGACCATTACAGTCAGATCCGGAGGTATAAAGTCTAAATACGCATTTTTTTTTTTTTAATTTTTGCAAAGTTTTGATTTTATTTCGGTTTGTATTTTTTTATTTCCGGGCTGCTACTCTTTTAGATATGCATATTCTCTTTGCCCCGTGCCTTGTGCGATCTCGGAAAATCAGAAACAGATAGGAAAAGGTGCATCTTCCAGGTAAGCTAACCGAGATCTAACCCTTGTTGTCATCGAGAAGCGAAATTTTTTTCTTGTGTGAAAAGAGTTTTTTTGG
>ML813204.1:94585-118624 GCA_009831015.1 Picea engelmannii
CCATGATTCTCAAATTGCACACTTTTCATAACTCCCCATACTTAGTTGTTTTCCTTTATTCACCTTGATTCCTTCTATACTAGTTACTTTTGCATAATACCCATTCACTCTACATACTTAGTCACTTTTATGTCTTCTATTGTGTAGATATTCTCCACTCCAAATATTTTCTCGGCACTCAACACACAACCTTTTCCTCCACACTTCCACCACTTCCATTTTACACCTTGCATCCATCAAATTTCCCCCCTTTAACACTTATCCATTTTATAATTTCTCCCATGAAGAGATTCCCTCTTGTGTAGATATTCCCTCCCATATACCTTTTATCTGCATGACTAAACCTATGCACAACTAAACATTGGTTCCATACTTAGTCAATTGTTTGATCATCCCTTGTGCGGAGAATCTTGCACAACTCATACCTTCACATAGCTTAAGCTTTGCAAGACTGATCTATATACCTCTTATTCCATACTTAGTGAAATTTTCATTATACCTACAAGTATCATTCATATTTTTTGAGTTCATTTATGATTCATTAATGAGTTCCCGATTCACAAGGAAATACATGTAAATGTGGATTAATTATCCCATTTTCCCATAAAACGCTTTATTTTCAACAATAAATTCCATTTGTTATTTGTGTGTATCCCAAAGGAAATTGTACATGATGAAGGGATGTCTTATTAAGTATTTTCATGCACTTATATATATTAACATCTTAGGTTCCATAATTCATAATTAATACCCATCACATATATCAAAGAGTTTTTAGAAAAAATAGAAAATATGGAAACTAGAGGAAGAAAACCTTTCTGTGGAGACACTATCAACTCTCTTGTGCACCAGAATAAGGATTTTTATTGGTCAACTTCATATCAATGGTATTCAAGTATCAATCCCAAGCATAAAATTTCTAGCAATATTTGGATGACTGGTCTGGTGAATTTTGGTTGCATGCTAGAGGTTTTCAACTTCAAGGAATTAGTTTCCTGGTGTGCATGTAGATTCGACTCAAAGAGAAGAATGATTCAGGTTGTTGCTAAAGGAAATAACCTAGTTATTTTGACCCTAGTATTTAAAAGAATTCTCCAACTACCCACCTCTAACAAGTGTCCCAAGCTTCTGAAAGCCTATGCCTTTTTTCATTCACATGGTGGTGGTGTAAATTTATTTAAGTATTTCATGCTGCCATCAACTGCAATGCCAACCAATATTTTTCTTATTGATGTATCTCTATTGTCTAAACCATATCAAAAAATTTCTTGGTTTTTTACATGATTTATGGGACAAGATTCTACATCTCATACTCCCATGTATGTTTAATATGTCCTAAATTTCTCTTTTCAAAAGGAAGCAATGATTGATTTGGCCAAAATAATCTTGAATGAGATTTCATATCAACTGGCCAATTATTTGAAGACATAAATATTTTTATGATTGCGTAGTTGGTGCTAGCAGTAGAATATTGTAATGTATTTGAAGGGTTACCCTTAAAGGGTAATATTGATGTTGAAAATGAGCATGTTTGATTTTGGTACTGTTAGTCTCCAATTTTGACCATATTTTTGCCTATATCACGTCAGATATACCTCATTCCTTATTCAATATCATTCCTTTCTAGCCATTACCTTGATACATTTCACATCATTTTTCCCTAAATGGAGTTATTCAAGGTATTCATATGATTTAAGTTATTTTTAATGTATTTTGATACTTTAAAATGATATTGATACTAACGTTGCATGAGTTAGGTAATCGAGCTCAGGTAAGCATAGTTTTATGTTAGTTTAATTTATTAAAATACATATTAATAACTTGAACTATGACCGCCTCAATACTCCATGACATTTTCGTGTGCTAATTCATCATTTCTATCTCTGTACTTTAATGTTGAGTTCAATTCTTATTGACACTTCGTGCCATGAAGACCGAACTACATTATAATGGATGAATTTGACACGACTCATGTGAAATGATACTTTAACAAAGAAGTACAACCGTCATCATTTATTTACATGCTACTGATCCTCACGACATTTTAAAACGTCTTTCCATAATACCTTACACGACCTATTTCATACATAATAATCTACTCCTCTGATTCCCTCATCTAATTCCTTTTCTTAACTTTGAACCTTTCCTGTTATACTGAGTAGCATCATGGTGGAAAATCTCCACGAACCCGAGACTTATGTAGATTTGGAGGCTCTTCCTAAGTATGAAGCCACCAAACACATCTTTTAGAAAGCTGGATGGGAGCCGTTCTTCAAGAAATTTGACAGGTATGATGATCAGATTACACTTCAATTCACTCTGCACTTTCATGGTGGACTGGATAAAGTAGGCGAGTTGTAATTTGAAGTCACAGAGCGGTTCATTTCTGAAGCAATACAGTTGCCCAATACTGGTCATAAATGGACGAAGGGACAACCAGTAGACAAAAATCTTTGCAGCCAGCTCCTGCAACCCCAGTATCAAAAATTACAATGGTCAGAGGGTACCTCGAGGTCATGGTTGGAACTGAAATGGGCTCATATGCTATCCATACTTCAAAGCTACCTCACCTGTGAAGGTTAGTACACAATTGTGTTCCCCTATCATGCCCATCTCTTACTGCATTTTAAAGGTAACCATCTGGTGAACATTCCCTATTTTCTGTTGAAAAGTTTGAAGAGGATGTCAGAACAAGTTCACAAAGTGAATGATTTTAGGGGCAATCTGTTTCATTTTGGTCTTGTAAAAATTCTGGTTAAGATCGCATTATCCCACAAACAAGAATCCTGCGATATGCTTGTTATAAAAACCCTAGCTTCTGAAAATTCTAAGGATAAAACCCTTGAGTCAATTGCTACACAGAAGAAGTCGAGTTCTAAGAAGAAATTTGTTAAAACCATAACAAAAGGCTGTAATGATCCTGAGTATACAACAGATTGTAATATTGAGGCCAATGATGATAATCCTGTCACTAAACACTCGTTTGATGTCCATAGTCCTAATGGTGTGGAAACTAGCCGTGAAAAAATAGAAAATATTGTCTATACAGATGTAAATGTTGAAGCTCAGATTTCTTCTCCGGCTGCTAAAAATGTTATTGATGTGGAAGAGATCGAGGAGTTAATCGTCAAACCTAGAAGGAACCCTAAACGTAAATGCACATTTTTAGATATGGGTAACTCTGTGCCTAGTTATCCATTAAAGGAAAAAATGAAAAGTATAACTGATCATGAGGATGCTTCAAAATCTTTTAAGATGACATGGACTCTCTCTCAATTACTTAGAAAGGTTCATGAAGTAAATCAACAAGAGAATGTGCCCAAAGAAATTACGTAGAACAAACCCATTGATACCCCTGTTCAAGTACCTGATGAGTTCACTCATGAATCCAGTCCAGTTGATACCCCTGTTCAAGTACCTGATGAGTTCACTCATGAATCCAGTCCATTTGATACCCCTGTTCAAGTACCTGATGAGTTCACTCATGAATCCAGCCCTCAAACACAACAAGGTCATTGTAATACATTCAAATCTTTTTGTGAAATCTCTTCCAGTAGATCTTTGCGACCAATGGTTGTGAAATTAGAAAACAAGAATCATAGGTTAAAAGAAAAGTTACATGAATATTCCATACGGGATCGACATATAAAAACATAAAATGAACTTATGAAGCTCAGGCAAACTCACTTCTCAGCAAAGATCGAGCGATTAAAACAGAAAAATAGATCTCTTTTGCAGAAGAATAAGAGGTTGCAGAGGATTTCCAGGAAGCACATTGCCATTAATCGGGTTCTTAAGAAGGAAATCAGAAACATAAACAAGCATGAGAGATTGAAAATGTTGGTTGCAGCTGCTGCAACACTCTGATGAATCTTAGTTTTTGACTTTTTTGTTGCATGAGGACAGGCAAAGTCTTCAGCTTGGGGGAAATGTTAGTCTCCAATTTTGACCATATTGTTGCCTATATCACGTCAGATATACCTCATTCCTTATCCAGTATCATTCCTTCCTGGCCATTACCTTGATAAATTTCACATCATTTTTCCCTAAATGGAGCTATTCAAGGTATTCATATGATTTAAGTTATTTTTAATGTATTTTGATACTTTAAACTGATATTGATACTAACATTGCATGAGTTAGGTACTTGTTTCCTTGAAACAGATTTATCAGTACCAGGTACCGGCTTGCACTTAGTGGAGATGTCAAAGATTTGCACGATGTTGTTAGATTGGAATGACAGTTTCGATTCATATGATTGATCGAGTTATGGCTCAGATTTTAAATCTCAAGTTTAATTTTGAAAGAACAGAACGTGATGACTCAGAGCGGGATTACAGAACTGTTTGTCACGATGTTTATCTCTATTTTACGGTTCACGCTTCTTGACACTTCGTGTCATAAAGCTGTGAACTTAGTTTTAACGAACTATGAGTCATTTTCGGATCTAAGATTCGCTTAATTAAATGTACCTATGTCCAAGTCTATTTTTGGGGATTCACGACTGTAGATGTGGAGAAGATCTATATAAACTTGGATCTCTCTCTCAAGAAACATGTTATGATATGTTATGTTATGCGACATTGATGATAATACAATTTATGAGTGTTATATCATCTTTCTATTAAATGAATTGAGTTTATTTTCGAATTATGGAGCATGAGTAATGATACAGTTATGCATGGAGTGAGTTGATTTAGTTCTGGTTTCATTTTAGGATGTTTTCACCTCTTGGTTGGGACCGCTAACAGGTTCAATTCGCTTTCTCTTTTCTATAGTATAGTTAGTTCATTTCTAGTTTTAGAATCTATGTGTGAGTTATTTTTAACTTGAAACTGTTCTGTAATTTTTTGTCTTGAATCGGTTTCGTTTAATTCACTCTTAGTTTGGTATTATCTCGTAGATCATTGAACATTAGAATAAGTTGCTTACCAGTTGTGGAATTTGATGATTAGTCCAATTGTTGCTTAAACTTTCCTAAATTAGTTTAGATTCACTCTGTTTTTAAGTTTCTATTTTAATCATGATTTGAAGTTAGATTTGAAATTAGATTTACTCTGTTCTTAGGGTGGTTCACTGGTGGTTTGGTTAAAGGAAGCTTCCAATATTTGTAGGGTAAATCAGGACATTGATTAGTTTCACTTGTGCTAGATTTAGAATCGTTTGGTATTTAGATTAAATAGAAGGATTTTAAAATGTTCTGTCTTTTATGATCAAGATAGATGTTCTGATGATTAGGTGTTAGTTAATGGTAGATAACATTAGATGATTTCTTGGATTAGGAATAGAAATACATTTGATTAACTTAGAATTGCTTCCATTGATTAATTAGACAAGATATGATCAGTTTTAAGATAATAATTAGGATTCAATTTATAAGAGTAAGTTTATGTTTTCTTCTTATAATGACATTTAGGTAGAAGTTAGAATCTTACCATCACATATAGTGTAGCAGCTCTAAGTTTACTTACCTTGGTTTGAAAATTTAGTGTTTTTAGGTAATTAAAATCATTAATACAGAAACCTGACATTTTTGGCGTCGTTGCTCGGGAGATGTTTAGAAGGTAAGTTAGATAATTGATTTGGTTATTTTTAAATGCATTGGGTTTAGTGTGGTATGTTTAATAAGTTGACGAAAGAGGAGTTGTGAGACGAGGGGTAAGAACCTACACATTTGTTATCACAGGTTCCTCTGAAACCCAATCTTAGTCTTTATTTTATTTAGTATGTTTTCATGAGAAATAGAGCTCATAGAGGTAGATTTAGGGGAAAATCAAAACAACAAAAAGAAGAAACCTCCACCCAAAAAGCAATAGAAACTAAGATTGGAACTCTGGCTGAGGAAACCATAGAGAAAAAACATAGAATCAGGAACAAAACAAACTGAAATTGGATTAGAAGGGGATAATACCACGCGAGAAGAACTTAAAGCATTTATCATTTCCCCTCCAAAACCAGGAAACACTACATACCAACAAATTCAAAATCTTGGTGATCTAAACTTGATCGACATAGTTAATCCAGAAAAAGTGCAAGCTATTTTCGGGAACCCTGATACTATAGTTTCACAAGTAACAACTAGAATTGTTGAATCAGAGGTAATAGGATCCTCAAAAGAGCCAATAGGAGATAGTTATTCTATCAAAAAGAATCCAGAGAGGCGGGATTTCACACCCTCACCAAAGAAAGATCAGATTGCATATACAATTTTTGGTAATCCTTTTAACATGGCAGAAAGAGGAAGAGAATTGGAGAGAACAGAAAGGGAAATGGATAGAAGAGAGAGGGAGGAAATTTATCTTGAACATGAAGAAGAAGAACATGTAGAGACTGACCCAAGACCATAAACCACCTTTGGGTTTCCAATTTTGGATTTGGTCCAAAATGTCAATATGAAAAATATCCCACCTTCGGCACTACCAACCTTTTATGGGAAAAGTAGTGAAGACTCAGATGTCTTTCTTTTTGAATTTGATATCTTGTGAAGGAGTTATAATTATCTCCAGGATGCACATAAGCTGAAGTTGTTTCCTACTACCCTAAAAGATTTTTCATTACGTTGGTTCATGAGTTTAGGAGAGTATAGCATTAGATCTTGGGAAGATATGAAGACAACATTTTTAAAGAAGTACCAAGACTATTGTAGACCCAAGTATTCTCGAAATAATATTTTTAAAATGCAACAACAAGATGAAGAGAGCCTTGAAGATTTCATAGAAAGGTTTACATATACTCTTCAAAGATCCAAATATAATGGTCTCCAAGATGAAGCAATCAAGACTATTTTCTTAAAAGGGGTTTTAGATGAATACATTGACACTCTCAACTTAATGGCTTCAAGAGACATTTATCAGAAATACTTTGAAGCACTCAGTGAACTATGTATAACTTATTCGAGAAGCAGGGGGGAAATGGTAAAAAGTGTGAGAGAACCTGTCAACAAAAACACCAAAGTACCCACATCTGGTGGAGTTACTAGAATTGAACTGGGAAACCTTTTGGAAAATTTTAAAACAAATATTTTAGGAACAATTGGCTCTCAGTTAGACACTCTGAAGATTAAGAAAAAGCAGGAAGAGGAAAACCCTGTATTAAGCATATTCTGCCCGAAATGTAGAAAAAGGCATCCTTTACGGGAATGTCCTTTGGACAATATTTCTGTATGTGCAATTTGTACTGAAAATCATAAAACAAACGATTGTCCATCCTTACCAGGAATGCAAGATATATACAAGGGAGGGGAAGCTCCAGGATCTTTATCTGCACCTAAGAGGCCTTGACAACCTAGGAACCTAAATATGTATCAAGAATCATCTCCACAACCTTCCGGCTATTATCCACCTTTTCCTCAACAACAAAAACACCCATGGAACTGGCCAAATTGGCCACCGCAAAATGTTTCTGCTCAAACTTGGTATCAGGGATGGAGAGAACATAATTATGGAAACAATTAAAAACAACATGCAGTACCAATTCCCCAGAATCCATGTACTCAATACCCTCCAAACATGCATCAGTTATTGCCTAGATTTACTGCACCTCCTCTACCACCTATTCAACAAACTCCTCCGCAGCCTCATAATCCACCTCGACCCACCATATTACCCGCTCAACCCATTCCAAATCCTAATAACATACCACCTCTGCCACTCCATAATACTGATTTTCAAAACTTCCCAGCTTACACCATAAACCCCATTTCCATACAAGAAATACAATTGAGATCTGGGAAAACTTTAAATAAAACTCAACCTGTAAAAAGAACAGCACCGAAGATAATTATCCAAGAACATGAAGAAGAACCTATAAATGATTTATCAGACAAAGTATCTTTAAAAGATGTCATCATTCCAAAGAATAAAGTATCTGAATCACAACAAAACATACAAACTCAGGTTCCACGAACACCTCCTTTTCCTGAGAGGTTGCTTATTGAAAAACCAATTGCTCAATCTAAGTTTGACATCATGAATGAACTAAAGAATGTTTGTGTTAAGATTCCATTGTTACAAGCAATCAGAGATGTTTTTATCTACCCCAAGACCATTAGAGAACTTTGCATTAAGAAACCGGGTCGGAAATAGAAAGATCCACCCATGATACCCCTGATAGGCTAATTATCAAATTATATCTCTGAAACTCCTAAGATTGTGAAGTATGCCAACCCTGGGAACCCAATAGTATCAGTTACTATCAATAATGTTTCTATTGGTAATACTTTAGTCGACTTGGGTGCAACCATTAATATAATGACCATCAATACAGTTGAGCTGTTACAACTAAGTCAATTCCTTCGCCCTACCCCTACAGTTCTTGAACTTGCTGATAAAACAACTATAAAACCTGTTGGGGTCCTTGATGACATTCTTCTTGCATTAACTTTGTGGGAATATCCTGTCGACTTCATGATTATTCACTCAAAAGATCCCACGAAATCTCATCCAATCATTTTAGGAAGACCTTGGTTGGCTACGGCCAACGCTTTCATAGGATGTCGTGGTGGGGATATGTTCATCTCAAATGGCATTTCTTCACAGAAGATTACTCTTTTTCCACCTGCTCAACCAGTTACAGAAGAATTATGGTGGCTAAAATGTCCATATCATGAGAATTATGAGGAAGAACCTTTATTCTTTGTTGATGAATTTCACGCGTTACAAGAACCAACAGAGGATGACATTTTAAGCCAATTTCTCTCTGTGACAGAAAATGTCGAATTTCCACAAACCTATTTTCAATACGATCAAATTTTCAGAGAGGAATTCCAAGAATGAAGTGAGTCATTCTTCTTGTTTTCACCATCTATGGTTTTCACCATTGATGAGCATCCAGGATCATATACCATTCCAGTAGAAATTAGTCCAGGAAAATGTCTATACACCAATTCTGAATTAAGTCTCAACCAATAGGAGCAGTTAACAAATCTTTTGAAAGAACAATCAGGGGCATTTGCATGGGATTACACTAATATGAGAGGAGTGCATCCTGATACTTGTATTCACCACATATATATCCAACCAGATATAACACCATTAAGACAACCACAAAGGCGTATGAATCCAATCCTGAAATATTTTGTGAAAGAAGAGTTACAAAAATTATTAAACGTGGGGTTCATTTATCCAATTTCTGACAGCAAGTGGGTTTCACCCCTTGTTGTGGTACCTAAGAAAGTGACGAGGAAATGGAGAATGTGTGTATATTTTAGGGAGTTGAATAAGGCAACCCTGAAGGACTACTTTCCCTTGCCCTTTATAGATCAGGTTTTGGATACCTTGGCTGGGAAAAAGTACTTTTCCTTTCTCGATGGGTATAGTGGATACAATCAGATTCAAATTGCTCCTGGAGACCAAGACAAAACCACATTCACATGTCCTTGGGGCACTTATGCCTATAAAGTGCTACCTTTTGGATTATGCAATGCTCCTGCTACATTTCAGAGAGCAGTCCTTGGGATTTTTGCTGACTTAATTCATGATTGTGTGGAAGTGTACATGGACGATTTTACTGTTTATGGAAATACTTTCGAAGAAGCCATAAATAATCTTGAGAAAGTCTTGATTCATTGTCAGGAATCTAATTTATCCCTTAGTCATGAAAAATGTAAAATGCTATTAACTGAGGGAATAGTGTTGGGTCATCATTTATCTGCAGAAGGAATTAAAGCCGATCCAGCTAAAATTGAAGTAATAGTTAAGCTTTCCTCTCCAAAAACCCAAAAAGATGTGTGAAGTTTTTTGGGACATGCTGGATATTATCATTGGTTTATTGAAAACTTTACAAAGACAACCAGCCCCATGTTTAAACTGTTAGCAAAGGATGCAGAATTTTGTTAGGATAACCATTTTCAAAATAATTTTGAAACTTTGAAAGCAAAATTGTCCAGGGCACCAATTTTACCAGGGCCAAATTGGTCTCTTCCCTTCCATATTTCAACTGATGCCTCAGACACTGTGCTAGGAGGAGTGCTCGGACAAAAAGAAAACCAAAAAAATTATGCTATTTACTTTACTAGCAAAAACCTTACTCCTCTTGAAATGAACTACACTGTGACAGAAAAGGAATTCTTGGATGTAGTTCATGCCATTAATAAATTCCAACATTACATCACTGGGTATGAAGTTTTTGTACATACTGACCATTCTGCTATTAGATTTTTGATGAACAAACTAGTTACTACCAGAAGGATCACACGATGGCTTTTGTTACTTCAATAATTTAACATCACTATAGTTGATCGGCTAGGAAAATAAAATGTAGTTGTGTATTTTCTTTCTCGAATTCCTCAAGATAGTACTGACATTCCAGTGAATGATAATTTCCCCGACGAACATCTATTTGCAGTAGCTGTTAAGACTTAATGTATTCATATGATTTAAGTTATTTTTAATGTGTTTTGATACTTTAAATTGATATTGATACTAATGTTGCATGAGTTAGGTAATCGAGCTCAGGTAAGCATAGTTTCATGTTAGTTTAATTTATTAAAATACATATTAATAACTTGAACTATGACCACCTCAATACTCCATGACATTCTCGTGTGCTAATTCATCATTTCTATCTATGTACTTTAATGTTGAGTTCAATTCTTCTTGGCACTTCGTGCAATGAAGACCGAACTACATTATAATGGATGAATTTGACACGACTCATGTGAAATGATACTTTAACAAAGAATTACGATCGTCATCATTTCTTTACATGCTACTGATCCTCACAACATTTTAAAATGTCTTTCCATAATACCTTACACGACCTATTTCATACATAATAATCTACTCCTATGATGCCCTCATCTAATTCCTTTGCTTAACTTTGAACCTTTCCTGTTATACTGAGTAGCATCATGGTGGCGAATCACCACGAACTTGAGACTTATGTAGATTTGGAGGCTCTTCCTGAGTATGAAGCCACCAAACACATCTTTCAAAAAGCTGGATGGGAGTCGTTCTTCAAGAAATTAGACGGGTATGATGATCAAATTACACTTCAATTCGCTTTGCACTTTCATGGTGGACTGGCTAAAGTGGGTGAGTTGTAATTTGAAGTCACAGAGTAGTTCATTTCTGGAGCAATACAGTTGCCCAGTACTGGTCAGAAATGGATGAAGGGACAACCAATAGACAAAAATCTCTCCACCCAGCTCCTGCAACCCCAGTATCGAAAATTACAATGGTCAGAGGGTACCTCAAGGTCGTGGTTGGAACCAAAATGGGCTCAACTGATATCCATACTTCAACACTACCTCACCTGTGAAGGTTGGTACACAATTGTGTTCCCCTGTCATGCCCAGCTCTTACTGCATTTTAAAGGTAACCATTTGGTGAACATGCCCTATTTTCTGTTGAAAAGTTTGAAGAGGATATCAGAACAAGTTCGCAAAGTGAATGATTTTAGGGGCAGTCTATTTCATTTTGGTCTTGTAAAAATTCTGGTTAAGATCACATTATCCCACAAACAGGAATCCTGGGATATGTTTGTTATAAAAACCCTAGCTTCTGAAAATTCTAAGGATAAAACCCTTGAGTCAATTGCTACACAGAAGAAGTCGAGTTCTAAGAAGAAAGTTGTTAAAACCCTAACCAAAGGCTATAATGATCCTGAGTATACACCAGATTGTAATATTGAGGCCAATGATGATAATCCTGTCACTGAACACTCGTTTGATGTCCATAGTCCTGATGGTGTCGAAACTAGCCGTGAAAAAATAGAAAATATTGTCCATAAAGATGTAAATGTTGAAGCTAAAATTTCTTCTCCGACTGCTAAAAATGTTATTGTTGTGGAAGAGCTCGAGGAGTTAATCGTCAAACCTATAAGGAACCCTAAACGTAAATGCACATTTTTAGATATGGGTAACTCTGTGCCTAGTTATCCATTACAGGAAAAAATGAAAAGTATAATTGATCATGAGGATGCTTCAAAACCTTCTGAGATGACATGGACTCTCTCTCAATTACTTAGAAAGGTTCGTGAAGTAAATCAGCAAGAGAATGTGCCCGAAGAAATTACGTAGAACAAACCCATTGATACCCATGTTCAAGTACCTGATGAGTTCACTCATGAATCCAGTCCAGTTGATACCCCTGTTCAAGTACCTAATGAGTTCACTCATGAATCCAGTCCAGTTGATACCCCTATTCAAGTACCTGATGAGTTCACTCATGAATCCAGCCCTCAAACACAACAAGTTCATTGTAATACATTCAAATCTTATTGTGAAATCTCTTCCAGTAGATCTTTGCGACCAATGGTTTTCAAATTAGAAAACAGGAATCACAGGTTAAAAGAAACGTTACATGAATATGCCATACTTGATCGACATATAAAAACATAAAATGAACTTATGAAGCTCAGGCAAACTCACTTCTCGGCAAAGATCAAGTGATTAAAACAGAAAAATAGATCTCTTTTGCAGAAGAATAAGAGGTTGCAGAGGATTTCCAAGAAGCACATTGCCATTAATCGGGTTCTTAAGAAGGAAATCAGAAACATAAAGAAGCATGAGAGATTGCAAATGTTGGTTGCAGTTGCTGCAACACTCTGATGAATCTTAGCTTTTAACTTTTTTGTTGCCTGAGGACAGGCAAAGTCTTCAGCTTGGGGGAAATGTTAGTCTCCAATTTTGACCATATTTTTTCCTATATCACATCAGATATACCTCATTCCTTATCCAGTATAATTCCTTTCTGGCCATTACCTTGATAAATTTCACATCATTTTTCCCTAAATGGAGCTATTCAAGGTATTCATATGATTTAAGTTATTTTTAATGTATTTTGATACTTTAAACTGATATTGATACTAACGTTGCATGAGTTAGGTACTTGTTTCCTTGAAACAGATTTATCAGTACCAGGTACTGTCTTGCACTTAGCGGAGATGTCAAAGATTTGCACGATGTTGCCATATTGGAATGACAGTTCCGATTCATATGATTGATCGAGTTATGGCTCAAATTTCAAATCTCGAGTTTAATTTTGAAAGAATAGAATGTGATGACTCAGAGCGGGATTATAGAACCGTTTGTCACGATGCTTATCTATATTTTACGGTTCACGCTTCTTGACACTTCGTGTCATGAAGCTGTGAACTTAGTTTTAACGAAATTTGAGTCATTTTTGGATCTAAGATTCGCTTAATTAAATGTACCTATGTCCAAGTCTATTTTTGGGGATTCGTGACTGTAGATGTGAAGAAGATCTATATAAATTCGGATCTCTCTCTCAAGAAACATGTTATGATATATTATGTTATGCGACATTGTTGATAATACAATTTATGTGTGTTATATCATCTTTCTGTTAAATGACTTGAGTTTATTTTCGAATTATGGAGCATGAGGAATGATACAATTATGCATGGAGTGAGTTGATTTAGTTCTGGTTTCGTTTTAGGGCGATTGCACCTCTTGGTTGGGACCGCCAACATGTTCGATTTGCTTTCTCTTTTCTATAGTATAGTTAGTTTGTTTCTAGTTTTAGAATCTGCGTGTGAGTTATTTTTAACTTGAAATTGTTCTGTAAATTTCTATCTTGAATCGGTTTCATTTAATTCACTCTTAGTTTGGTATTATCTCATATATCATTGAACACTAGAATAAGTTTCTTACCAGTTGTGGAATTTGATGATTAGTCCAATTGTTGCTTAAACTTTCCTAAATTAGTTTAGATTCACTCTGTTTTTAAGTTTCTAGTTTAATCATGATTTGAAGTTATATTTGAACTTAGATTTACTCTGTCCTTAGGGTGGTTCACTGTTGGTTTGGTTAAAGGAAGCTTACAATATTTGTAGGGTAAAACAGGACATTGATTAGTTTCACTTTTGCTAGATTTAGAATCATTTGGTATTTAGATTAAATAGAAGGATTTTAAAATGTTTTGTCTTTTATGATCAAGATAGATGTTTTGATGATTAGGTGTTAGTTAATGGTAGATAACATTGGATGATTTCTTGGATTAGGAATAGAAATACATTTGATTAACTTAGAATTGTTTCCATTGATTAATTAGACAAGATATGATCAGTTTTAAGATAATCATTAGGATTCAATTTATAAGAGTAAGTTTATGTTTTCTTCTTAGAATGACATTTAGGTAGAAGTTAGAATCTTACCAGCACATATAGTGTAGCAGCTCTAAGTTTACTTACCCTGGTTTGACAATTTAGTGTTTTCAGGTAATTAAAATCATTAATACAGAAACCTAACAGGTACCCTATGTCGTGGAAGCACACGACTCCATTTCAATTCTATCTTGGTCAAGATATATTTGTTAAAGAGTTTAGACATATTTTGACCAGAACACCACCAGCAAGAACTACTCATGAAGCCAAGGATTTCCTTAAGGGGAAAGGAAATTTTGTTTATGATGAATACTCCACCTATATCAAACTGTATGGATTTGAGGGACAACCTCTCTTTCTTCCTACTTTTGTATGTGATCGATACTTTGTTGTTGAGGTTTGTAGATATTACAGAGCATGGTCCTCCTTCCATGAGAGAAGGAGGGAAAGACAATTTATTTCCCTTCCCTTCAATGTAGTTGACATAATAATTAAAGTCTTATCCCATTTAACATAAATATTTGAAATGTTGAATGTATTCCACTTGAAGAAAGTTTAACCTTTCAAGGGTTTTGATCCTGAAGGGTTATTTTCTTCACTTTTATTGTCAATGAGACACAACAATTTTTTCACAAGGATTTCAGAAGGAACCGATGATAATAATACAAACACCACTAGAAGGAAAGAAAATAAGATATGTGATGATTATTTAGTCACATAAGTCAGCTCAAATACACAGGATAAAAATACAACACTAAAAAAGGAGCTTCAACAGAGCAAAACAAAACAAAGAGGAAAAAGCGGAACTAATGCTCATTATTTTTCTATCTCACTGCCACATAGAAGTTCCTCCTCTGCTCAAAGGATCCAATACCCCAACACAAGTAAAGGAGATAATAATGAGTGTTGTGATATAGGAGATGATGAAGATGAATCATGTCATGTCAATGTTGAGAAAGAACATACAGTTTCACAACCTAAGAGGAAAATAAAGACAAGCAATAAAAGTTATCAGAATTTTGAAGGTTTAAGAGATGTCATTGAAATGGAAACTGATAATAATAATAATAATAATGTACATGAATGGGTGGCATTATAAATCGACAAAATTCAACAGATAGAGCAATATTTGGCCTAAGAGGAACCAACAGATTTTGAAGAACAATCCTTGACACTGCACAATGTCAATTATAATAAGGAAAAGAAGAAATTGCAAATAGAGAAAGTTCATGTTAAATAAGAAGGTAACCCACAAGTGGAACTCAGAGGAATATGTTTTTGGAGTCGAACCTTCTAGAATTCTCAAGTTGCACATTACCACTGGGGACACTCTAGCTCACTCTATTTCAAAGCAAGATATTGAAAACATTAAGTTGAAGAAAAGAATAAGTGAATTGGAGGACACCTTATGTATTAAACCCCTATTTGTGTAACCATTATCTATCAATTTTCTATACACAATGTCACGGGACACACCAATCACATTAACTCAAGTGAGGAAGGTTGTTAAAATGTTGAGCAAGATAATAATGTATGTCATAGAAAACATAAATAAGTGACACAATATTATTTCAAAAGCATGGGAGGCCATGACCAATTTAAGGAACTTGTCACAACAGATTGCTTCTCTTGTGGAGTATTTACAAAAATATTTATAAAATGACTAATTATTCCATAAAAATGCTTTGAGTACTTTTGCAACACGAGTGTCTAGTTTGAGTGATTTTAATAGAAAACACCAGGGTTTTCTTTGGAATCCTAGAATAAAACAAATAAAAGTTGGTTGGTTGAAAAGAATACAAGTGTTTTGAGAATTGATTTCCAACTGTAAAAAGATTGATGATAAAAGGAGTGATTCATTTTTTCAAATCACTCAAAATAGTAAAGGAAATCAAGGCCCCATAATTAATAAGAGATTCCATGATAATAACCAAGAGAAAATTAGAAACAAAGTTAAAAAAAAATCAAAGCATTATGGGGTAGTGAGTTTGAAAACCTCACTAAATTTCTAGAGGAAGAGCTTAAAATATGGTTAGATAGATTTGTAAATGGTAATGAATACCATATAGCATCAATTCAGCAATTACACTCTGAATTTAGAGCAATAGAAGATGAAATATTTTCAATCCGAGTAAAGAAGGATATAATAGTTCTACCATTAAGGGACTATATCCAAGAGTGACTAAATAATTCGTTAGAACAAATAACTAATCTTGAATAACTACCAAAAGCAGTTGCACAAAAATAGTTTAAATTTACAATTATATATATGAAAGCCCGGGACAAAAAAAAGTAGAGACATCCATCCACCATTCCACTTCCATTTTTGTGAGTACACTATTTTTCGAAGCATTTCCCTTATTTCTTCCCAGTCCTTGAATCATCCAACATTATTGGTCTATTGTTTATTGTTAAAGCCAATTTTTGATTGCATTTTCTCTTTCTCTTCTAGGTCTACTATTTTAATTGGTCCACAAAAGCCCCATTTCAATCCATTTGGACAAATGCATTTCCTTTATCATTTAATTATCATGAATAATATGTTGTGCATTAGACCAACATTTTATTTGAACTTGAACATCAATTTGTAATCTTTTTTACTCTCGGGGAGAGAGATTCCATGAGCTCATAACTATTGTGATTTCAAAGACTTTTATATAAGCATGAGATATCGAGTGCATTTCTCCTATGAATCTTATGATATTAAATGAATGAAATCATTTATAGCTCTCTAATTTTTGGACCACCAATCTATTTTCATTCTTGTGAGTTTTTCTTCGAATATTTTTCCTTATTTTCTAAAATGAATGGATGTGATGGAATGGATGTAGTTATGTAAGTTATTGCAAGCATGGTTATTATTTTACTATTGTAATTTATCTATTATCCTTTTAGTTATTTTACCACCTGTTCCACTCACAGGTGTAGATGTTATGTATGTTTAAATTCATTGTTCAAATAGTATTTTGAAAATTTGAGTGAGAAAGAGGAGTACCACCTATATAAAAACATATAGGGGATATTAATAACATCTTTAAGAATACCCTAGGAGGTTGAATCTTGCACTTGATAGGAAAACAGATTAACATTTTTGGCAACCATACTGGGGACTAATTGAACATTTCTATCTCCATTTAATGACTCATCTTGATCCATTCCAACCTCATCTTCCCATTGGATTGGATGACCAAAGAATTGTTTTTAATCGGTTGCACAACTTTGTCCTTAAGACAACTAATAATCTAGAAGAACTTGAATGTTCTTGGCAAGTTCTATTTCAAAAAGAACTTCTAGTTCATCGAAATTTAGAAAGGAAACTCAACTAAAAATGAAAATCCACTGGGAGGAAGGTGACTCCCCTAAGAGATTCATAATCTGACCACTCCAAACAAATTTGAATGACATGTAACAAGAAACAAAAATAAGGTTGTTGAGGAAAAGATATGAAATGATCTTACTCAAGAATTTTCAGATCTTTCTTGGCTAAATCAAGATAGACGGGAATATCACCCTAGGGTTTATAGGGTTTATAGCCATAAAAAATGTTATCCTAATTCACAAGTATTGTTTACAAGTTCTTAAGATGTTTTTTTATAAATAAAATCTTGCTAAAAAATTAATTATTTATGTGTTTTTATGAACATAACATATGCTGAAATAAATATAGAGACAGAAGTAAAGACACCAGGTTGATAATCAAAACAAATGAGACATAAATCAATCCTTTATTTCATTCCAATTCATCAAAGAATCGTTCTCTTTACAAAATTTCTTGAAGAAGTTTTGGACCAAAGTTAAACTTAGACGTCCCCGATGAAACATACAAAATGACTTCTGAAAGAAAATAAAAAAAAAACTAAACTTTAGAAGCTGGATCAGCTTGCCACAGATTGTTGCCCACTCAACTCTACACAATAGTCTTTGTCAGTCATGAAAACTAATTCACAAAAAAACAAGTCTACACAGACTATCAAAGATAGATCAACACCTCTGAAAAACAAGTGTCTGAATGATGTAATTCAACCCTAAATCTTGTTGTCTACAATAAGACCCTGCTATCATAAAAAATAATTAGGCTTCTAATAAATTAATGAATGAATGAAAATTTAATTATCTCAACAAAAACTCAAGAGCAAACCTTAGTATGCTTCTCCTTCTATCCTCCTCTTGTTTCTCCCTTTCCTTTTGCCTTTAAGCAAATTATAATTGGTTGAAGTAGTTGAACTACTTCATTAGTTAAGTTAACTAAAACTCAACCAACTTTTTAGGTAGGGGGGAAAGTAATAAATCATAATAAGGTTTTTTAAATAAATAATAACTAGTAGGTGGGACCCCGTGTGACTCCCTTTAGCTTTTAATAATCATAACACAACTAGTTAATTAAACAAAACAACCCTCCTTGTGACTCCCCTCATCACATTCATATTTGACAATTTATCTCCATGATATTTGAAATTATTTCCAAAATATATTACTCATATATCCAAAAATAGCATGTTGTCCAAAATTTCAGAAGTCAACTATTCTCAACAATTAAGAAATAAATAAAAATTTAAAATCCATATTTCCCACTCTGAGATGCAATCCTTCCCTTGTTGTTGTTGTCACCTTTTTATCTCTTTGAATGTGCCTTTGGATGTGTTGAACCTTTAGGCCTAATATCGTTGATCACATGAGAACAATCATCCCTCAAATGCATACGGGAGGACACGGATTTATCAGAGTCATTGGAAGGTGAGGAAGGGGAAGCAGTGGCTTTTCCTTTGTCAGGGGCATGGTGGGCCTCGATTTTCAACATTTTACTCTCATGGGAAGACTAAACTGGTGAGTGGATAGTGACAACTTGGACAATTTGATTGATAGACGGGGGAGCAGTTAAAGACAAATTGGGCCAACCACGATGTTGGGAGACTGACGGGTGGACAATCTCTTGCCATCCTTCATTTTTGGAAACTTTGGGTTGCAATGAGACATGAGGGGGCATGGAGATACCAGGGACATGTGGGGCTTGGAAGGGAGGCCTTTCAGGCCTAGGTTGGTCCACTTCTTTCCCAATCCAGTTAAAAAACCCAACCTGAAATAGCTGGCCTAACTCTTGTGAGTATGCATCAAAGTGTATGGAGAATCTTGGCCTTTTAGGGCCCCTGTTCCACTTACCTCTTCCCCGGTTACCTCTACCATGGATACCTCTACTGAAAAATCTCATTCATGTATGCATAATTGATTATCAAATAGTTTATTTAACAACCATACATGAAAACTCTTTTAAAATGTGAAATAAAATTTGGCTCAGCAACATATCATACTCATGCAATCCAATCCATACAAATTATTTAATAGTTATCAATGAGCAGGGGGTGAACAAAGGTTCTGGGATATGCAAGGGGTTTGTATTAAGCGAAAAATGTTAAAATGAGGGGGAAAATATCATGATTACTGCTCACAGACAACAAACAATCAATTGTAATGTAAACCAAAGAACATATCACTATAATTCATCCTTGCGATCTTAAGCTATTACAATACAGAGTTCCTCTTAACTGTAATAAAATTTTAGGGAGAAGGAGTGGATAATGGATATGGGAAGGCGAGGGGATTGTAATTAGCGAAAAGTGAAATAATGGTAGGGGAAAAGAGAGGATATTGTTCATAAAATTAATTAAGTAATCCATAAAACAATTATGTATTTAATGCAAATGATCCAACACTAACCGAATAATTATTGTGATCAATTAAACAATTACCATGTATAATTTAACCATTACTATGTGTTAAACTTGCTCATTGTTCACTTTTAATTAACACAGTGGCATCTTACTCAAAAACAATATGCCTTCCAAACAACCTGTATAAGAATTATGTTTCCTCTCACTTCTTCCATTTAATATTTAAAACAATTCCAATGACCACATAGTCATTTGTTTCAACTATGTTCAGCATCAAAACCATCAACCACTGTCCATAAATTACTTCCTCAAATCAAACACAGACACAAGTTCTTTTAAAATCGTTCCTGATTCCATTCCTCTAATCAATTCAACAATTAAATTGCAATGAAACCATACTGTTATAAAACCCGTGCCCATCTCTGATAGTGCAGTCAAACGATACGATGCACTATGTCCATAAAACCTACACAATGGACAACCAAGCCATAACTACAACACTTAAAATTGCAACAATCCCGATCGGGCAATTTAAACACACAGTAACAACAACCATTATTTCAACGTATACCATGTTGTAAGGAACACATAGACCAACGCATAACGCGAGAAGCATCGTTGTGACTTAATCAAACCATAAAATAATGTTGATTTAACAATCCAACTGTTGCAACACAAGAGGCAACGACTGTGTTCCCATTTCATTTCTCGAATCAACCAATTTACCATGCCGAGCTATCGATTCAATTTTTATAATAAATAATTCAAAATACCAATAATCAAAACCAATGTCAACGCTATTCCATCAGCTCTGTAATTAGCCCGATCAACCAGGACGAGCCAATAATCAACCCCATTGGAAATACTACCCAACAACTATAACAATCAACCAAATAAATGATAGAGTGTGACTGTTTATTTAATCCAAATCAGGCTCGGTACCAACGAATACAAGAAAATAGTCAAGGTTTCGCTTGATCATTGAAACACAAGGAGATTAGAGTTGAACATATCAACATCGGGTGAGAACCCTTCGAAACAACATGGTGGACACACAGGCCATATAATCATTAACTTGTATGACAAGGTGACAGGTCACACTAGGTAGGAGAGACTATGAACAGAGGAGCAGAGGCTCCTTACTAGCCAGTAATAACCCCAAGAACACGCATGGGAATAACCCTTGTGGTTTTCCCAAAAAAAATGAATAATTTTGGTAGAAATGCAAAGCCATGTAATAGAAACCAACCCTAAAGAGGGCATCTTGGAATAATAGCTACCATAACCAACTGTGCATAAACCAAAATTGTAAAACGAGCCCACGACCTGGTGGAAAATGAAATGTAGTGACCCAAAGTGGTTCAAAATCAAACACAACAACCCCATAACAGCAAACACGATCGGGAATGGTTAAAAAACTGTGAGGAGACGGCCAACGAGTCCAGATGGAAATAAACCCTCTAATAAAAACCCATAAAGACAACAGACATCCTTCATGGCTTCCACCACACAGAATCATCAATCAAATCGTGAATTCAACCATTCAATCTTCCATTTGCAACGAATAACACATAAACAACCATTCCAAAGAAACACTAAATTTCACAGTTTTCATCCTTAAGAAAAGCACAGACCAATACATTACTGAGCCAACATCTATTTCATAACAAAGCGAGTTCATGGATGGCGAAAAAAACATACCTGTAACCAAATTGCCTTAAAAATGCGAGCTTGGTCTCGAAATTCCTTCCTCGCCTGAATATTGGAGCTTAACCACAACGAACAACAATTGAACAATAACCAAGCTAGGGTGAAGACCAATGGGAGAGGTATGGACTGACATGCAGTAAATGCATGTCGCTTCCATCCTCTACTCATTCAATTACTTAGTACATGCCAACCAACCATCAATTAATCCATGCATCGAAACTAACATCCATTACCTTCCAAGTGTGCCACCCGATCCATACTATCCTTTAATCCAAAACCAAACTATAATGTATATCAAATGCGCCTTCATATAACTCAATAACAATGTATAGCCACTAACATCCACTAACACTGCTATTTAGAACTAACATCAACCCTTTTTAAATTCAAATGCATATAGTGTAGCACAGTATAGCATAGTTTAGTTTCTTCTCCTTAGATTTTTCATAGGTCTCTTTTCTATTGCTCTCATTTCTTGTTATAACTAACATGTGCCTTGTGCAGGTACAACATGTGACTATTCATAGCTTAAATAACAATGTCATATCCATGAATATAATCCATTCATTTATAAAATTTAGAGCTTATAATAACGAAACCCATACATTGCATGCATTATCCATCTTTCATTATGTCGCAAATAAAACCAAGATTTCATCATCAATCAAGGAGAACCCTGTAAGAAGTGTCGAACAACAACATAAACATCAAATAAGAACCAGATCTGATCCTCCAATCTACAAGTGGGTCCCACCTACTAGTATTATATATATCATTTAGCTTATAAATAATAGGCTTTAGCAATACTTTGTGGGCAAAATCCTCGTTGCGATTTTTATCGTCAACAAAGGTTATTGAATAGGAAGAGAAAACTATTAGTTCTCCAATTCAAATTTTCGGTTTCTTGGTTCTGTCATTTTTCTCCCCTGAAGAAAATATGGGAGATCAATAAGAACAAAGAAATGAAGATCCCAAACATGCAGAAGGGAGAATGATAGATGAAGAAACCAAAGGAGAAGACCAAGGTCTAGTCCCCTAAACCTACAAGGAGAGCAATATCAGTTGCCCACTCTTCCTCAGGGCGTTCTTCCTATATTTATTGGTGATGGAATAATGGATCTAAGGAAGCATTTGGATTATTTTCTCACCATCTATGATATTATTTTGATTGAGAAAAATGATTTTATGGTCATAATTTTTCTCCAAACTCTAATGGGTCCAGCATATGATTGATATCTTTAACTTCTAGCGGAATCTATTGGTTCTTTTGATGATATGGAAGATGTGTTTATGGATAGGTATGCTCATCCTATTGCATATAATACTCTCCTTAACCAGTTCAATCAAATTCATCTAGAGAAAATGAAATAATCAGAGATTTCAATATACGTTTCTTCAAAACTTTGCAACAAATTCCTCAAGATCAATGCCCAAATCCATTCATTTTTTGGTGTCACAAGAATGCAATGCCATCAAATGTTAAACATGTTGTAAATTTAGCACAACTTACAATGTTGGATGAAGTTATGAGAAAATAAACTGAAATGGAAGAGCACACATTGGAGAGTAATGTTTATCCATAAATTATTCTTGGATGAGTGCATATACAAATGTCGAGTTTTTCTATATCATCCCAAGCTCCTACTTCATCTAAAGTTGTTGATGAATGTGTTGGATTACTGGGAGGGGGGGTGAATCATTAATAGCGTAATTATAATCCTTTTTCTTCAAATATTATATCAATGTATAATTATTATCCAATAATGAGTAGTAAGAAATAAGCAATCACACACATACACAGTACACCATTGTTTCACGTGGAAACCCAAATTGGGAGAAAACCATGGAATTTGTTTTCTTATATGTCTTGAAGAATTACATTCATTGGAAGCACCAACTTCATTTTTTTTCTAGCTACAACTGGAAGGAGGCTCCAACCCCCTAGTTTCTCAGGCTACAACCTGAGGGAAGATCCAACTCCCCAATTCTCTAGCTACAACCATAAAGAAGCTACAACCCCCTATGTTCTCCGACTACAACCGAAAGGTGGCTACAACCACTTGTCCTTGCCCTGTCCTGCTACCCTGAAGTAGAAGTATAATGATGGAACCACTTTCACACTATCACTGTGAGATATATCATTATAAACCCAGACCAATAAATATGAACCATGCATCAACCTGTACCTCAACCTGTAATCAACCTATACCATAAACAAGTGCATCAACCATTCACCGACCTGTAATCAACCTATACCATAAACATGTGCATCAACCATGCACCAACCTGTACCAAACAACCTGTAATCAACCTGTACCATAAACAAGTGCATCCAACCATGTACCAAGTATGCACCAATCATGTGTCAACAACTCATTAACTATGACTCATCAATATATACCAACATCATCAACTATACACCTCATGTATGTGCCAACTCATCTTCAACATGTACCTCAACCAAAATCCCTCATCAATTTCATCATCCAAATATGATTTGTAGCTCTGTAATATACCTGGTGTATATGATCACATTCCTACAAACCTTCCTTAACTTTAACAACAAGAGACTAGCATTTTCATCAAACTTTTCTTT
>ML813204.1:123105-142650 GCA_009831015.1 Picea engelmannii
TGAATCGAAAGTAACTTTATGACCTTGGTCACAAATTTGACTCACACTTAAAAGATTATGTTTTATATCTTCTACTAGTAGAACATTTTTTTCCTTTTCATTCTTGTTCCCAATTCAGACTGTGCCTTTTCCAATGATTTTGGTTGAATCATCATTTCTGAAGGAGACTTATCCATCTCTTTCCTTTCGTAATGTAAGAAACTTGTATCTATCATCTTTCATGTGTTTTGAACATCCACTTTCAACATACCAACCATGTTTCTTTTGTTTAGCTTGTAGAGCGACTGTGCATTCTTCATTGCTATATTGATCTTTTTTTCTTATCCATGTCATTTTCTGAGGTTCTTGTTTGTGACTCTGTTGAGGTTCTTTAGGAGGGACTGCCATTCTGCAATTTTTGGCCATGTGTCCAAAATTGTTACATTTGTAACATTCCACTTCAGTGCTCAAAGATTCAAACCTGTTGTAACTTCGTCTCTGTGTTTCACAAGGTCTTCTTGAATAACTCCTTTGTGTATGGCTCTCAAAGTAGTTATTGTTCTTGTTGTTAGCTCTAGAATTTACAGTTTTATGTCCAAAATTATTACATGCATAACATAAACCAAAAAATATAGTTTGATACCTGGTAGTTGAATATCTTATGAAAGGAGGTGCTCTTATGAATCCTTCTTCTTCTTGAGGCTTCTCTATCTGTTGTTGATTCTGAAATCTGAATCTTCTCAGTGGAGGAGTGTCCCTGTAATATTCCTTGTATATCTTTTTATCCCCTTTGATTGTTTATGCATAAATTTTTGGATTTGTTTCTTGCTCTGTTGTTTTGGAGCTTGATCCCTTTTCTGTCTGATTGTATCCAAGTTCAAACTTGTCAAGATGAGATTTGTGACTGCTGATAATGTCATCTAGAACTTTTGAGCTATTCTGCATATTTTTGTTTTGAATATCCTTTCTTAGTGTGACAAACTCTACTTCCAGGTTTCCAATGATCCTGTCCTTTCCTTATATATTTTCTTTGAGTGCTTCTTGAATTCTTTTATCTTCTTCCATTTGAACCTTCAATTTTGTGATCATTTTTGCTAGTTCTTGAGTGTCTTTTTTCTTATCTAGTTCTGCTTGTAGTTTCTTGCTTTTCTTTTTTTCTCTTCTGATAACTTCTATGGAACTCATTAATTATTCTCGGAAGTCAACTTTTGCCTCTTCAATTTCTTATTCATATGTTTTTTCATATTCTTCTTCAGAGTCTTATTTATCATAGTCTTCTACTTCCATGAATAGAACTCTCCCTGTTTCATTGTCACTGACTTCATCTTCATCTGATGATGAGATGTCTTTTTTGGTGCAAAATCTTTTCTTGAAAACTTTCTTTGTAGTTCTTTTACCTTTATATGTGTGTCTGCCTTTTGAGTAACCTTCATCATTTCTCTTTTTCTTATGAGGACATTTTTTAGAAAAATGACCAATACCATCACAATTAAAACAAATTAAACGAATCTTACCTCTATACCTATCGTTGGTTCCCTTGTTCAGTCCTTTGACAAAGTTGGCCACTTCTTCATCATCTTCTGAGATGTCACAGTTGTTGCTATATTATTCTTGTTCCTTTTTCTTTTTCTTTGATCTTTTGGATGATTCAAAGGCTGCTTCTTTTACATCTGGATTTTCCTGTTCAGTTCTCATCTCATATGCTGTGAAGATTCCATGCAGTTCATCCATGCTTATTGAGTTTAGATCCGATCTTTCTTCTAGTGTTTATATCTTAGGGTTGAATCTCATAGGAAGAGATCTTAGTACCTTTTGAACAATTACAAATTCTTTGATTTCTTCTCCCAATCCTATGATTGCATTCACTGTTTCATCGACTCATAAGAAGTAGGTTGTGATATCTTCATATTCCTTCATTTTTAGTTGTTCGAAATGACTTTTGTAAGTTTGAAGCTTTGCTGCTTTGACTTTTGAATCTCCTTCATAAATATTTCGAAGCTTGTCCCAAATCTCTTTAACAGGTTTACAAAGTGTAACTTTGGTGAATATTGTATCACTAAGACCATTCAAGAGTGCATTTTTGGCTTTGGAGTTATTCTCACTGAGTTTCACTGCTTTGTCATTTGTTGGTGGAACTGTTGGTGTTGTGTATCCATCTACAATTAATTGTCAAACTTGAAATCCCTGTGCCTATATATATGTCTTCATCCTTATGCTCCAAAAAGAATACTTCTGTCCATCAAACTATGGTATTCTATTTTTATATGAGTTGGTACTCTCCATGATCTACCTTTCAGTGGTTAAACTAATTTCTGAAGGAACCTGCTCTGATACCAATTATTGGATTACTGAGAGGGGCGGTGAATCAGTAATAGCATAATTATAATCTTTTTTCTTCAAATGTTATATCAATGTAGAATTATTATCCAATAATGAGTAGTAAGAAATAAATAATCACACACATACACAGTACACCATTGTTTTACATGTAAACCCAAATTGGGAGAAAACCACGAAATGATTTTTCTTATATGTCTTGAAGAATTACATTCATTTGAAGCACCAACTTCCTTTGATTTCCAGCTGCAACTAGAAGGAGGCTCCAACCCCCTAGTTTCTCAAGCTACAACCTGAGGGAAGTCCCAACTCCCCAATTCTTTGGCTACAACCAAAAGGAAGCTACAACCCCCTATGTTCTCCGACTACAACCAGAAGGTGGCTACAACCACTTGTCCTTGCCCTGTCCTGCTACCATGAAGTAGAAGTATAATGATGGAACCATTGTCACACTATCACTATGAGATATATCATTGTAAACCTGTACCAATAAATATGAACCATGCATCAACCTGTACCTCAACCTGTAATCAACCTGTACCATAACCAAATGCATCAACCATGCACCAACTTGTACCAAACAACCTGTAATCAACCTATACCATAAACAAGTGCATCAACCATGCACCAACCTGTACCAAACAACATGTAATCAACCTGTACCATAAAAAAGTGCATCCAACCATGTACTAAGTATGTACCAATCATGTGTCAACTACTCATCAACTATGACTCATCAATATGTACCAACATCATCAACTATACACCTCATGTATGTGCCAACTCATCTTCAACATGCACCTCAACCAAAATCCCTCATCAATTTCATCATCCAAATCTGATTTGTAGCTCTGTAATAGACCTTTTTTATATGATCACATTCCTACAAACCTTCCTTAACTTTAACAACAAGAGACTAGCATTTTCATCAAACTTTTCTTTAGTCTCACATGCCTAGTTTTGGATTAGTCAACAACCCTAACTTGAAGTAATCATATCTTTGAAACTGTAATGTATAAAGATATGAAACTGATACACAATGTTCTTCAGTTTGTTTTATGCAATTCTTCCAAGTGTCACTACTGGGAACCTCTCAGAAAAGGAGTTATAGAAAAAATGGCATACCTTGTTGAATTCTGGCTTATTCTAGAGAGTGTGCCCCGCACGACATATTCATTGAATTGATATAAAAATGTTAAAAAACATACTATAGACTGTAAACTAACTAACACATTTTGTCTCACTGAATTTATATCTGTTATGAAGAAGTTATGACGTTTTTACCCGAAACACCTGTTTTTGACTAGTTTCAAGACTAGCCACAAACCCTATTTTCCACGGAGTGTAACTCCCAAACTAAAAAGACCCACAAGATGATTTTTTTACCACAGATACTTGGGTATGTTTTATCAATGGCATAGAAATTTCACGGTCTGAATCATTATAGAAAAAAATTTATAGTGAAAATGATGAGATGACCTGTAAATAACATACCTTAGAAAGCACCATCAAAAGAATTTATCCTTCCTTGCATTTTGGCCTTCTTTTCTTCACCTTCCCTCAGAAACTAGGCTTAGATATCCTTGGTTACCTCAGACACCTATAGATATTCAATATGCTAAGTTTTATTAAAATGAGAGAGCCTTGCCTCTTATTTATACTTTCCAAGTAGCTTCCTTAAAAACATCTTCTAGGTCACTTGGCCCACTTTCTTTATTTTAGGGTTAACCCACTTCTAATTTCTCCATTAAATTTATTATTGAAAAAAATTGTTTTGTATTAACTTTGAATTATAATACACTCATCACTTCACTTTATTATTTACCTTTTAAAATCTCTTAAACCACTTTGACTACTTTGACCTTTTGGGGCTTCTAAATGACATATGGGGGTCCTCCAACTTCGTAATGTCGTAACTCTCAAACCGTGAGGATTTATGTGGCATTCCACATACCACTAGAAATGGAATGACATGTACTATCCATATATAATAGTATTACCTTCAAATATAGCAAAAATCATACCGTTATCCATCAAACAAACTTGGGTCCATTACCCAAACCTGGGTTCTCCAACTTCACATGGTCATAACTCTCTAACCGTGAGGAGTTATGTGACGTTATACATACCACCAGAAATGGCATGAAAAGCACTATCCATCTAGGATAGTTTCCATGACAAAATCATTGTCCTTCATCTCATTATTCCACAATTAAGCATGGGTTCTCTTACTCCGCAAAGCGTCTTCTCGTGAGGGCTTTCACTATAAGGGGACCACTTTGGAGTTCATTCATATTTACTTCTTATAAAACATGAAAAAACAATAATGATTCATATTTACATCAAACAATATTGGGTCCATTACCCAAACCTTTGTGCTACAGGGATTTCTTCAAGGGTTGACATCAATGACAACCAACCTTAATCAACAAAACGAGGAGTAGGAAGAGGTATTTTTCAGGAGTAGTCTCCAAATGTGTGAAACATTCCTCCACCAAATGATGCTCCACACATGAGACAAGATGTAGAAATTTCCCAACTGAATAGGAATTTTAGGAAAATGCAAAATGAGATAATCATATTAAGGAGAAATGATGAACAAAGGCCTAGTCAACAATATCTCAATACTATAAAACCTACATATGGATTCAAAGATCATCCTAAAAGGAAACTGAATATCAATGATCATGTTACTAGGCCTAGGTCCCCAACAATTAAAAATTCTAAAGTTGTAGCGATGGATGAATATTTTGATGAATTTCCTAGAGAGGATAATCAAATCCCTGATCTTCAAGAAGTCAACAATGAAACGACCACCGGATTTTTAGAATCCATGAAAATGGATAATGATACATTGCCATTTACATAGGGAGATTGGATAGAAGAAGAAGAATATCATAATTACTATCAACATCATTAGGAGAATGTCTTCCAGACCATAATCCAGTTGAATAAATTCAAGGGAAAGAATCGAAACCTCCCACAAAAGGATAAAGGTAATGGATTCAAAAATCAACCAACAGGTCCTTCTACATCAGGAGTGGTTCCTCTTTGGACCAATACTAGAAATGTAACTTATGTTCCTCAGAAGAAAAATGAAATAGAAATCTATACAAAAGTGAATTACAATGTTATGGATGACTTGACCAAATTTCAAATTACTCTTCCATTTTTGGAAGTAGTCAAATTACACAACAGAAGGAAAACCTACTCAATGTGCTAAAGAATGAAGAAAAACACGACACTAGAGTAGAAGCAGTTGTTGTGAGTAATCAAAAAAAAGTGTGCTCCTCCATTTGTGATAACTCGAGGAAAAGTTCCTCTCTCTCTCTCTCTCTATATATATATATATATATATATATATATATATATATATATATATATATATATATATATGGAAACACTTGAATTGATACTACATAATTGTATGGTATATAGTGGAGCCACAAATAATATCATGCCACTCTCAATAATGCAAGTTATTGGTTTAGAGTGTAAAAAATATTATGAGGTTGGAGAAGGAATATATGTAATAGATTCAAGAAATGTTCTTGCATATGGAGAGATTAATTATTTGTGTGCATGGATAAGCTATGCACCAGATATCAAGACAATATTTACTATAACAGTTGTTGATCTACCTACAACATATGGTGTGGTGATAGGAAGGGAATGTTTTTTTCCCTTGGGAGGATACATAATGAATTATGGAAGTTGTATGTTGTTCCCAAGAAAAAATGGTGGGTTCACCAAAGTACTCCATGAACAAAGAAATCATGTTTCATTCAAGAAAAGATAAATAGAGACGATGGAATTTTTCATAGATTATGGTCACGATAATTATGTTATTTTAAGCAAATAAGGTATAAAAATTGAAGGGAATGATATTCACTTTCATCCCAAGGGTTTTGGAAAAAACAAATTGATGGTGCCTCTTCAAAATCAGAAGTTGGAGTAGGTGTGGTGTTCAAATATCGTCAAGGATAATTTTATCCTCACACGTTTAGGTTACAATTTGAATGTGTTATCGCACAAGTTGTAGGTTGGGAAAATCCCGACCCAACCATAAAATGACAACAACTAAGATAAAACCTACCCACTGTCACCTTAGATAGGTATTCCTGTCACTTTAGAGATGAAGTGATCACCTCAAGGGGGGAATCCTGGGTGACTCTAGGGGGAATGAGATGGAAAATGATAGTTATGAATGGATTCCCCTATAGTTCAAGTTTTTAGATGGAAAGAGGGTTGGAAATGGGCCTCTATAATAGTCAATGGTTACCAAGCCTTTGAGTACCTACAAAGAGTGTTTATACCTGCCCGATATAGTCAAGAAAAACCAATTGTACGAGCTATATGTCAAGCGGATAAAAAAAGTTAAGCTTGCTTTCCCTATTTGCAGTAGTCAACAAAAATATATATCAGAAATTAAATCAATTACTTTCTGCAGAAATAACCTTCAAAAGCATCAAGTATTTATTGGGCTATGAAGCACTAAACACACAGACTAATTCCTAATACCTTAGCACAAGTTTTGATGGTGAATTAGGCTTCAAAAAAAATCTTTTTAGAGGTTTTTTAGAGCATCTAAATGGCAGTAGCAAATATTTTCTACAGAATAAAATTTTTCCCCAAGGAATTAGCAAAACAATAACCAACAATAACCAACAATAAGTACATTAACCATATCAACTTTCCAACTATTTCCAACATTAAAAGAGTGAGAAATTAAGATTGAAAAAGTGATTTTGTTGCAACCCTAATGGTTGTAGCATAAATTTGTAACATAAGCAAGGTATCCTTGACTAATCAAAATTCCCTAGTGGCTCAAGAAAGAAATTAAGGAAAACAATTGATTCCACTTTGAACAAATTCAATATCTCGTAAAATCACGTATTTCAATGCAAGTAATTTATTTCTCCAATAAAATAAAAGATTAGTGCCTTTTTGTTGGCGATGGAAGTCACTCCTAGATTGCAGCAGGAGCAGAGCCCGACGCCCTTCAGTTTTATGTCACGATTATTTTAATGGGTGATTGAATGGAAGTTAACTTAAAACAATATTGTTCTAACTATGAAACTAGGCCAGGCATGCATGGGAAAATGGGGTCTTAATCAAACTTCAGATAGTGAGTTGTAGTAAGGGTGAGTAGGAGGAAGACTTGTATCAGAGAGATGCAAGGGTCTGTCGCAAACATCAGGTTTCTAATAGACTGTAGGAGAAGGCATCTAAACGCAAGATCTTCTTACATTCAAATGCAAAACACTGGAGAATACAACAATGCAACAATAAATCCTTTATCATAACATGATTGCAATAATTCGCACGAATCAGTCGTTCACGAACTCTCTCAGCATAAGATGAAAATTAGATGGAGTAAGAAAGACTGTCTGTCATAAAACAAGAAATCTCACATACAGATGCATAACCAAAGAACTAGAGTGTGTTAAAACTTTACAATCGGGAGCTTTGCTCAACCATCGATGCTTACAAAAATACAAAGACTGAGTCTATATACTCAGAAAATTCGCCTAACAACGGTGTGCTCAGTCATCCAAAGCTTGGTGTCCCTTCAGCCGAATTCAGATGGATACTCTTCGTCAGATGCCACCTTAACTGCACATGGCTTCTGTAAGGGGAGTAGCTGAACCATTAAAAACTGAGCTAGCGTGTGCAGACCTCCTCCGGCTAGTTGAGAACTTAGCATGACTTCTCTAGAAAAATGGGTACACAGGATCCTCTCGAGCAGACCGCTTTCCAGACCCTCCATACCTCACACTTAATGAATGAGGAGAGCTTTCAACCACCCCTTCTTTCCTTCATTTACTCCAAGTGCAGACCAGAATCGAGGTCAGGCCCGATGGAAACTGGAGGTCGTGACAGGCCTCTCTGTGACTGAAACCCGACGCCTTTGGCCTCTTTTGCACAGCTCTTTCTTTCCCCAGTGACCACAGGCTATGACCCTGTTTTTACTCTCAAAGGTGCTTTTGGTGTTCGTGAATGGAAGGAGTTAATCCTTGCTTATTCATAGTTGCGACGAGCAAAACGCCAAGATGGATTAATTGGGCGCCACGCACCCCTCTCAGATCTAACGGTCCTGAACTTACTTGGTGATATTGTGGGCGCGGGTCCTGGACACTCCCGGCACCTCGCGCATCAGGAATATGACGGATTTGTTCCTTGTGCTTCGAAGTCGCGATGGGTGAAAACGTGGGGAGCCTAATCGTGCGTCAGGTGGCTCCTGTGGATAAATGGTTGAGGTTGCTTCGCGATACTGCGGGCCTGCCTCTGGGCGCTTTCAGCACTTCGAGGTTCGAGGTTTCGAGTTGTGAGATGACGAGGGACTTTCACCTTTCAAACTCCTGAATGTTGATATGCCAACTAGATCTCGCACTATGTGTCGCTGGATCGGACGACCCATATTTAGTTTTGAAATATAGTCGCTTTCTCTGGCGCTATATATCGGTTAACTTGGTAGCCCTGAAATCCCGATGACCATTGATCTGTTCTTATGGATGAATCTGGGCCATTGATAACGTAATTTCACCCGCCCACTTGATTGGAAGCCTTAAAACGAGATTTTTCCATGCTGCGCTCGGGCGCTTCTCGTGCAACTTGCAGACCCGAATACTCTTGTGCCTAGGACAAGAAATGTCGCTAACATTAGGCTCCATGGGGGATAGAGTCATCCCTGTGATTCTCTAAGGACTCTTTTTGCAGATCTAGTGCCTTGATGTTGGGCTATGGAGTCATTTATTAAGCCGAAAACAGAAAACAGAAAACAATATTTACAAAACAAAAGAAGCCACCCGCGTCTTACAAAAAACATTTTTTTAAGAAATGCCCATTTACTGGGCCATCAAAAACTTCTTCGCCTCCCAAATCCTGCAACCTGTAAGTGTTGTTTGAAAATACCTCAGAGATCTTGAGAGGCCCAAACCAGAGGGCATCAAACTTATTGTGTTTTCCCCTATCCTGCCTGGGTGCATCCCATTTGAGCACCAGATCACCCAGCTCGAAAACTTTCTTTTTTCTTTTCCTGTCAAAGGTTTGCTTGATCTTCTATTGATGATGGTAGGCCCGGTTCATGGCATGTTCCTCGATCTATTGTATTTCCACCATTTTATGAATCCTTCTAATCATATGGTCAGGCTCTCCTTCGAAGTCCTGGAGAAATTTTTCCACAGATAAAGCGAGCTGAGTAGGGGAAACAACCTCTGTCCCATAAACAAGTTGGAAAGGTGAGATTCCTAGGGACTTCTTTGTTGTCACCCGGTCGGCCCATAGAGAAAACTTGAGCTTGGAATCCCAGGCCCTTTTATTATCTTCCAATAATTTTTTAATGAGCTTGATCAAACTTTTATTGGAAGACTCCGCCAGTCCATTTTCTTGAGGATAATAGGGAGTAGAGTGGATCACCGAAATCCCAAACTGTTCACAGAAATTGACCAGAGGTTCAGACATGAAAGAGGCATCATTGTCGATGATGATTTTGCTGGGACAACCAAATCTGGCTATGATATCCTCCAGGAAGCTGATAATTACTTTGTGAGAAGTGCTCCTGTTAGGGATAGCTTCTATCCACTTGGTGAAATAGTCTGTCGCAGTCAGGATCCATCTGTGTTGACCACTTGAGGGAGGATGAATTTCTCCAATGAAGTCCAATCCCCATTGTTGAAATGGTGTTGAAGCTACTATAGGCTTTAATGGCAGCGAATTGAGCTATTGTTTTCCTGAGAACTTTTGGCATTTGATGCAAGCTCTGATTTCTCTGTAGACATCAGCGAATAAAGTAGGCCAGTAATATCCATCCCTGAGGATCTTATGAGCAGTGGTCTTCCAGAAATGATTCCCCCCGCAAAGGCCATTATGGAAATCAAACATAACCTTCTGGGCTTCTTGCGAGTCCATGCATCTTAAAAATACCCCTAGAGGGTCTTTCCAGTACAAGGCTTGATCAATGAGGCAGTATCTGACCACCTTGAGATTTAAATCTCTCGCCTTGCTTTTTCCCATCCCATCAGGAGGCTTCAATTCTTGCAGAAAGTACAAGATATCCTTGTACCAGGTGCATGATGTTAGTGATAAGGCACCCTAATAATTCTTATTGGACGACTCAACTTGCGGATTGTCTGAACAGGCGTTGATGAAGCTAATCCCCAAGGCTTTACAATTGGAGTCAGCCAGCAGCTTGGCTAAACCCTGCCCCTTTATTAACTTGGTGGGCTTAATATCTAGATCAAACTCTAGGATCTTGGCAATCCACCTACCTCTTCTCCCATCTATTTCGGGTTGTACAAGGATGTCCTTCACAAAGGCTAAAGGAACGTATGCGGTCACTTTTGAATGTAGGACATAGACTCGAAAAGCTTTGAAATATTTCACTAAGGAATAGGCCTTTTTTCCATGATTTTGTACATGATCTCTGCATCTATTAATGCCTTGCTGAAGAAGGCGATGGGTTGTTCTTTCCCTTCCTCATTTTTCTACAACAAGACCGTTGCTATTGTATCAAAGGAAGCAAAAGAGAAAATTAGGAACTCTTTGGAATAGTCAGGACTGATTAGCACAGGTGCCTCAGTCAATGCCATTTTTATTTGGATAAAAGATTCCCTGGGTTCAGCGGTCCATTTCACTTCATTTCCCTTCCTGAGCATGGCTGTGATGTGTTTCACCAACTCAGCAAAATTTGATATGAATCTCCTCAAGAAATTAATCTTCCCCAAAAAGGCTTGAACTTCCTTCTTGGATCTAGGAAGTGACAGGCTTTGAATTGCCTCTACCCTACTAGGATCAATCCTCACTCCCTCTGCTGATACTATATGGCCTAATAACTTCCCCTCCTTCATAGCAAACAAAGATTTCTTGGGGTTTAGGGATAGGCCAAACCTCCAACATTTTAGGAAAACTTTCCTCAAGTGGTAGTGGTGCTCCTTGTCTGACCTGGAGAAGACTGTGATGTCATCTAGATAGATTACCACAAATTGGTCCTTCTCCCTAATGAAGGCTATGTCCATGGCTCACTGAAATGTTTCTCCTGCATTCATCAATCCAAAAGGCATTTTGGCATACATGAATGTCCCCCAAGGAGTGGTGAAGGTTGTTTTTTCTTTGTCCTCAGGCATGACTGATATCTGATTATAACCAGAAAATTCGTCAATCATGGATATCCTAGATGCACCCGTTACCCTTTGCAATATGTGTTCCATGTTGGGCAGGGGATAATTGTCTTTCCTTGAGCTCCTGTTCAGGTTCCTAAAATCAACACAGAGTCTGATTTCTCCATTTTTCTTCCTTACTGGGACCAAATTGGCCACCCATTCGAAATATCTCAAGGGGACAATGATTTGGGCATCCAGCAATTTCTTCACTTCTTTCTCCATGACAGGTAGCAACATGGGATTTATCTGTCTCAGCTTCTGCCTGAACGGTTTATCCTCTTCTTTCAGTGGGATCTTGTGCTCAATGACAGTTGTTTCATAAGTCTTGAGGTCTTCGTATGTCCATGCATACACATCAGCAAACTCTTTCAGCAACTCAGTATATTCATCCCTCTGTTCTATGGTCAAACTGCTTGATAACTTGACAAACTTAGGCTCCTCCTGTGTGCCAATGTTGCATTCGGCTGTATCAACATCTTCATTTGAAACCCTACCCTTTATTGCCACATCATTCCCATCGAACAGTGTTTCAAAAGGGAGTAGTCCTCTCGGAATGTGATTGTTGGGCAGCTGAATAATCTAGTGATTAGCAATTTCATTTAAAAACACCTTAGGGTGAGCGTCACCTTCCGGGTCAGGATCCTGATCAACGTGCAACGCAGAAAATTCATCAATCGATTGGAGAAATTTTTCGATCTCCAGATCATCTTCAAATACCCTCCAATGCTTGACATTGTCTGGTACAGAGGGCCTATATCTTATTTCATCATCATATTTGACCCTAGGCGGCAAATGAACTTTGAGCAAACTAGCTGAGACAGCTAAAGAATCCGTTGAAGTATTTTCCCCTCTCGGGATGAAAGTAATGTTAAAGGCCAAGAAAAAATCATCAACCAGGTCCCATACTTCATTTCTGTAATTTTTGAGTCGGGGATTAATAGCACGATAATCAATTTTGACTTGTTGGATAATCAACTCAGCATCTCCAAATACTGCTATCTCTTTAATTCCCATTTCCTTTGCAGCCCTCATACCCAGAACAAGAGCTTCATATTCTGCCACATTGTTGGTGGTTTCAAATTCCAGCTTGTATGACAGAGATATGGTCTCTTGACAGGGAAATATGAAAATCACTCCAGCCCCTACGCTTATTCTAGAGGAAGCTCTGTCAAATAACATCTTCCAAACAGAGGTGGTTGGAGGAGGTATCTCCTGGTTAAGTATGGGATTCTTTCTGATATGTAAAGGGACCTTAGGAGTTTCAGTAATCTGCAACAAACTAGACCCTAAATCACTGTCAAGTGCAAAGATGGGGTGATTAGTGGGGTTTTCTTCATCACTGACAATATAGGCTAGTTGGGCTTCTCTGTACAACCTCCTATGTTCCCCTCCAAAGACTAGAATGGTGGCATATGTGAGATCCATATGTAACGTTCCTCCAAGTCTTTTAATCCAAGACCTAGACAACAACATTCCAAACTTGGGGGGAACATCAGCTACCACAATGTCCATAACCACACTCTTCATGGGCAGCTGAAATAAAGAGACCACTAGATCTTTGATGACTCCAAGACATTGCACCCTCCTTGAATCAAAAGAGTACAAGTCATGATAGGCCTTTTTCACTTCCAGTCCTAGTTCTTCCATGACTACCTTGGGCATAAGGTTATGGGAAGCTCATGAATCCATGAGGCAATTATGCAACACTTTATCATGTATGTTCAGGGAGGTGTAGAAGGGAGGGGATGAATCATCTCTGTCTTCTACCATGGGACCTAGGATGATAGATGGTTTCTCATCCTGAAGGTTCACTGAGTCAGAGGGAGGCTGGGGGGACTCAGATTGTAGCAACTTGGAGAGGGACCTCTTGAAATCTTCGTTTTTGACGAGTTCAGATAGGGGTACAGGAATTCTCCCCTCCCTCATGAGTAACCAGGTTATTTTGGATAGGGGTTTGAATCCTTTTATCTTATCTATCTTTTTCCCTTTGTTCCCTTGGGAAGGCCCGTGGTCCATGGTTATCAGGTCTCCTGAAACCTCTACCATCAGCATTCTGGGGATTTATGTACATGGGCTTCCCTTCTAACTCCCACCTTTCCATTCTAGCAGAAAGTGACTTTAGTATTCTAGTTGTCTCATCTATCTGAAGGGGCAGGGGAGGGGAGATGGATGAGGAAGCTTTAGGCCTCTGCCTGGATATGTTTCTACCAGCAGTGTTCCTGAGTCGGTCAACAACCAATATATTATATTCTACCTCCACGGCTACATCTTGCATATGGGCCAGAGTAGTGGCTTTTCTTTCCCTCAACAGGAGGCAGAAATCGGGATCAAAGGCGCTAGCATAAGTGATCTTTGCAGAAGCTTCGGAGGGTTTTATCTCAGCAGGGATTTTGTTGTACATTTTATTAAATCTCTTGGAGAAGTCGGAGACAGACTCTCCTTCCTTTCTCTTCAAAGACCCAAACTCTGTCATGTAATACATGAAGTCTTTTTTATCTCCCCACTGTCTCAAAAAGGAATTATCTAAAGCTTCGATCCCATCAACAGATCCAGGAGGCAGGGCCTTAAACCATTTTCTAGCCTTGCCTTGGAGACTATGGACAAAAATCCTCATCCATACGTCTGCATGCATGATGACATTATCATCTGTGAAACGGTAAAAGGCTTCTAGGTGTTCTTCTGCAGTTATGTCCCCCTCACCTGTAAACTTGGGCAGCTACTTGAGGTAACCATCTGCTGGGAGGGCGTTGAGAGGCTACGGTAGCACGAGGGGAGCATACCTAGCGGCTGTAATGGCCTCCATTCTGGTCATAGGGGGATTTGCTCCTGCCATAGGGATATTGCATGGAGGAGAACTCAGAGGAGAAGGAGCTTGAAAAGGGGATACTGGGGATGAGCTTCTAAGGGGAGTGGGAAACAATAGGGTATTTAGGGAGAAGGCTAGCGAGCTTAAGTCGGCTAATGTTTCCCTTCGCGCAGAAGCGGAAACAGTAACAAGAGGACGAGCGGTAAAGCCAGGAGTGGGGAAATCTCCTGTGGTCCTGGGTCTACGCCAAGGTATAGCTTCAAGAGAAATGGGAGTGACAAGTATTTCTCCCTCTAATCCCAGACCAGGGGGGGAAACCTCAACAGGAACACTCCCGAAATTTAGGAAACGGGAAACTTCAGAAAGCGGTCTGCTAGGAAACTGAGGAGGAGAAAATGGAGTTCTTACATAAGGAGATGGTGGATTACCTGGTTCAGTGGCGATAGCTTCTCCTTAAGAGGCCTTTCCTTTTCCAAGGACCACCTCTCGATCAGTTTCAGGTGTAGCTAGAGGCAGTTGTGGATGGGACCGCATGTGTCTGCCTCTGAAAGCCACAATTGACATGGCAGGTTCGCCATAGTGGAGTCATCACAATGGAGTCTCCAGGTGCACAGTAGAAATATTAAAGGGCTCTGATGCCTGATGCACCCTCAGAATCAAAAGCTCAATGTCATTCAATCCCAGGGAAGATTTTCAACTTCGTCCCCGGCAACGGCGCCAGAAATGTTGGCGACGAAAGTCACTCCTAGATTGCAGCAGGAGAAGAGCCCGACGCCCGTCAGTTTTATGTCACGATTATTTTAATGGGTGATCGAATGGAAGTTAACTCAAAACAATATTGTTCTAACTCTGAAACTAGGCCAGGCATGCATGGGAAAATGGGGTCTTAATCAAACTTCAGACAATGAGTTGTAGTAAGGGTGAGTAGGAGGAAGACTTGTATCAGAGAGATGCAAGGGTCTGTCACAAACATCAGGTTTCTAATAGACTGTAGGAGAAGGCATCTAAACGCAATATCTTCTTACATTCAAATGCAAAACACCGGAGAATACAACAATGCAACAATAAATCCTTTATCATAATATGATTGCAATAATTTGCACGAATCAGTCGTTCACGAACTCTCTCAGCATAAGATGAAAATTAGATGGAGTAAGAAAGACTGTCTGTCATAAAACAAGAAATCTCACATACAGATGCATAACCAGAGAACTAGAGTGTGTTAAAACTTTACAATCAAGAGCTTTTCTCAACCATCGATGCTTACAAAAATACAAAGACTGAGTCTATATACTCAGAAAATTCGCCTAACAGCGGCGTGCTCAGTCATCCAAAGCCTGGTGTCCCTTTAGCTGAATTTGGACGGATAATATTCGTCAGATGCCACCTTAACTATGCATGGCTCCTGTAAGGGGAGTAGCTGAACCATTAAAAACTGAGCTAGCATGTGCAGACCTCCTCTGGCTAGTTGAGAACTTAGCATGAATTCTCTGGAAAAATGGGTACATAGGATCCTCTCGAGCAGACCGCTTGCTAGACCCTCCATACCTCACACTTAATGAATGAGGAGAGGTTTCAACCACCCCTTCTTGCCTTCATTTACTCCAAGCGAAGACCAGGATCGAGGTCAGGCCCGATGGCAACGGGAGGTCGTGACGGGCCTCTCTGTGATTGAAACCCGACGCCTTTGGCCCCTTTTGTGTAGCTCTTTCTTTCCCCAGTGACCACAGGATGTGACCCTGTGTTTACTCTCAAAGGTTCTTTCGACGTTCGCTAATGGAAGGAGTTAATCCTTGCTTATTCAAAGTTGTGACGAGCGAAATGTCGAGATGGCTTAATTGGGCGCCATGTGCCCCTCTCAAATCTGACGGTCCTAAACTTACTCGGTGATGTTGTGGGCCCGGGTCCTGGACACTCCCGGCACCTTGTGCATCGGGAATATGACAGAGTTGTTCCTTGCGCTTCGAAGTTGCGATGGGCGAAAAGGTGGGGAGCCTAATCGCGCACCAGGTGGCTCCTATGGATGAACGGCTAAGGCTGCTTCGCAATACCACGGGCCCGACTCTGGGTGCTTTCGTCACTCTGGGGTTCGGGGTTTCGAGTTGTGAGATGACGAGGGACTTTCACCTTTCGAACTCCCGAATGTCGATATGCCGACTAGATCTCGCACTATGTGTCACTGGATCGGACGACCTAGATTTAGTTTTGAAATATAGTCACCTTCTCTGGTGCTATATATCGGTTAACTTGGTAGCCCCGAAATCCTGATGACCGTTGATCTATTCTTATGGATGAATCTGGGCCATTGATAACGTAATTTCACCCGCCCACTTGATTGGAAGCATTAAAACGAGATTTTTCCATGCTGCACTCGGGCGCTTCTCGTGCAACTTGCAGACCCGAATACTCTTGTGCCTAGGACAAGAAATGTCGCTAACACTTTCCAAATTGGTTGTGGAGTCTTCTTGTATTAGGTTAGGACTACTAAATCTCAAGGGGTGTAATTCCTTTTAGTCCCTTGAGATAACAACCCTAACAAGGTAAATTCTAGGAGGGTGTAAGCCCTTTTATTCCTCCTAGAAACCTTTGCAATAGCCTTTTCAACAAACAATAATGATAAAAATGGGTGGAGGCTGTAAATCCTTATACTCCTCCAAGGATTTATCCAATAACAAGTATGGAACAAGAAAGAAACCTAACAAAGTGCATATTTTCCTTACCAATTCTAAAAAATGTCAATACAAAACCCTAGTTACCAAGAAATTTCATCACCAAAGTAAAGAGAAAGAGCCTCCAAGATTAGTGCACCACTTCCTTCCATAAGACAAGAGATAAACCATATCCCAATAGAGAGAGAGAGAATAAATCTTCCCAAGTAGGGCAGAAATTTCAGCCAAGTATCCTTCTCCACATGGGAGAGCTATATTAAAAATGAGATACAAATGATCTCTATTTATACAAAATGTCTTAAACATAGTTTTTCCACTTAATTTAGGGTAAACCACGAGATAAGGGGTCAATATCCCTAATGTTTCCCCTTTATAAAATAATATTATTTAATTCATACTTTTTCACATGAAAGAAACCCTTAAACATGACGTCACCCTTCTTTTGGGAAACGTTTGGCATTTTTTAGCCAATCGTTGAGATTCGAGAAGGGACGTTGGGCTTCCAAAATCTGTATTCCAAGGTTCTAGGAACTCTCTATACTAAGTCAAGGTGTCACTCCTCATCAAAGTACCAAGTGTCACATTACCACCACATCCTAGCCCATGTGTGACATCAAGCTTCAAGAAGGTGACATTTTGCCTCTTCTAAGCAAATCATTTGGCATGTAGGGGCTGAGAATATCCTCCAAGGTGTCATCTAGGACTCCAAATGAATTTCTCTGTGATCCGACATGTGGGCCCTTGCTAGCGGGAAAAATCCCCCTATGACTACACTAGGGTTTAGAATGTAGGCAGATCGATTAACCATCTAAAATTCAATTAATTCTCTATGCTACCCCAAACATACCAAAACTCATATGAAGAAAGCAAGGAAAAGGAGATCGGGTAACTATACCTCTTATCCCACGTCTGGTGATGACCTCCTCGCATTTGGAAATTTCGTTGACTGTATGCCTCCTCCTAGGGTTGGCCTGCATCCAAATATTGACAAACAGAAAACTACAAGCATGATATTCCATATACAAGTTAGGGTTAGATGTTAGAATGTCAAACATAAATCAACAAAAGTATTCAAAACACCATGATTTGGGATAGGAAAATGTAATTATTTTATTAATAACACAATGATTATACCTTTATAATCAAAGTCGGTTATTGTTCCTTGAACCTGGTCCAGGATCCTCTTCACCAAGCTCCAAGTGCACCTTGTATGAACTTCTCCTCTCAACCTTCTGATCTCTTCTTGGGAAGTGAATGGGTTAAATGGAGGGAGAAGGGGCTAACGAGGGAATGTTGAGGCAATTCTCACAAAAGGGCTACAATATCTTGGGCAAGGAGGGGAAGTGAAATTGGGCAGAGTTTCATTTTTCTTATGCTTAGATGTGAAATGAGACCCCAAAACCTCCTTTTATATGACAAAATAATGGTTTTTTGGTTGGGTGACGGGCTATAGCAGGTGGATTGGTTAGGAAACTACCCAATATCCCATAATCTCAGTGAATTCCTTGTAGGTTTTTATTTTTTGCAACTATTGCAAGTATACACGGTTTATAATGGTGAAGCATGTGTATGTACATGAGTTGTAGTGGTTCAAAAAGTGAATGTATGCAGACACTAATGGTGCAGGGCGCGTACATCTTCAAAAAAATGGTTTTTAAGAAGAGAAACTCAACAATGCTTTGGAAAAAAATGCAAGTAAGAGGGCCAAGGATATGTATGCATGTGTAGAGAAATTTAGGGTTATATTAGATGCCCCCTAATGTGTGAGGTCAGAAGATCATCTGATGGTCGAAATACATTACAAAATCTTCACCAATGTACGAAATCGAGTGAGCTCGGGACCAGAGTTCGGGAGGTGCCATCTGCAAAATAACAATTGTCTCTCTGAGGTGGGCATACCCATGCTCAAGATGAAAATAAATCATAGCTTCCAATCAAATACACTAGAAATCCATGTCCTATAACTATATAAAGTGTAGCCACGAGCAATACATAGTGGATCTACATCTCAAAATCAAAGATATACAAGTAGAGTATCCATCTTCAAGAAGACAATAACGCCTGATGGTTGGAGATGAGGTCTTCATAGCTCAAGAAATAACTTCAAGATCCTCAAAACTCGGGTAGGAGTAAAATGTGAGTGTATGAATTCACTACCCTGAGGTCTTCGACGACTCATCGGGAAAATACAAGAGGATCTCTATGATCAAGCAGAGAACTTTGTCGATTTTGAATCAGGACTTGACTCGAATTTTGGGATGGCCAACTCATGAGGTCAAGAGACAAACTGTAGAAAGGATTACTTAGGTTGGGTGAAAATTCCCTTGGAAAAAAGCACGAAAGATGATTGGACTCAGGAAACATGACATTGACATAACTTCATGATGCAGGAGGAAACACAAACTCTCCATGTGTTTGGAAGAGTAACCAAATGGAGAAGGATACAACTCTATGTAGCAAGAACAACTTCCTAAGGTCATACTAGATCCCAATGCTTTATGAACAAACGAAAGGATGTGTTTTTTCCAAGGGTGTCTCATTATGCTGCCAAAAAAGAATACATATTTCCCATCCCCTCTTTTTGAGTTTTTTT
>ML813204.1:161588-172256 GCA_009831015.1 Picea engelmannii
CATGAGGTGTATAGTTGATGATGTTGGTACATATTGATGATTCATAGTTGATGAGTAGTTGACACATGATTGGTACATACTTGGCACATGGTTGGATGCACTTGTTTATGGTACAGGTTGATTACAGGTTGGTGCATGGTTCAGATTTATTGGTACAGGTTTACAGCGGTATATCTCACAGTGATAGTGTGACAGCGGTTCCATCATTCTACTTCTAATTCAGGGTGGCAGGACGGGGCAAGTATGGGTGGTTGTAGCCACCTTCCGGTTGTAGTCGAAGAAAATTGGGGGTTGTAGCCTCCTTCTAGTTGTAGCCAGAGATTTGGGGAGTTGGAGCATCCCTCAGGTTGTAGCCTGAGAAACTAGGGGGTTGGAGCCTCCTTCCAGTTGCAGCTGGAAAAAAAAGGAAGTTGATGCTTCCAAGGAATGTAATTCTTCAAGACATATAAGAAAAAGCATTCCGTGATTTTCTCCTGATTTGGGTTTCCACGTAAAACACTGGTGTACTGTGTATGTGTGTGATTGTTTATTTATTACTGCTCATTATCAAAAGCTTTTGAAAATTTCAAGATCTACAAGGAAATGGTTGAAAATGAGATGGATTCAAGAATCAAATGCTTAAGATCGGATAATGGAGGATAATTCACCTCAAATGAATTTATGGACTATTGCAGCAATCATGGAATAAAAATGCAATTCTCCGTCGCTAGGACACCTCAACAGAATGGAGTTGTTGAAAGAAAGAATAGGATAGTACAAGAAATGGCTCGAACAATGATAATGGATTCAAAGTTGACAGATATTTTTTGGACACAGGCAGTGCATACAACAATTCACATTCAAAAAAGGGTAATGCTTAGAAACAACACTAATAAAACTCCATACGAGCTATGGAAAGGAAGACCAGCAAATGTGAAGTACTTCAGAGGTTTTGGAAGAAAATGCTACATCAAAAGAGAACATGTGATGCAGGAGCATCTCCCACATCAAGCGAGCCAGTGCGGAAAACGATGGACAGCTGGACAAGCCAGCACAAATTTTGAAATTCCCTTGGATTGATGCGCCATATTAAATGAAGTCATTTAAGAAGAGACGCACTTGTGTAATGTAATCGGACCTTGAGCCTTTAGCTCTCATCCTTAGTAGGTAGGACGCATTTAAAGTAGTTAATGCAGGTAGATAGAATTTAATTCTAGATTAGACAGTTTGAGAGCGCAAGAGGGGAAACGGGATATAGACACCCTCATTGTGCATTGTAACATTATTCAGAAGAAGGAAGAGTAAGATCAGGCAGAGAGTTGTGTAATAACACCCATGTACAGACATTTGAATTAATAGAAATAATTGGTTCAAATTCATGGTTTGTGTTGATCTTTGTCTATTGATGTTATGCTCATGAATGTTTGCTTCCTGTTATACATTTTCTTTATATGCTATGTATGTGATTTCATGCTTTGAGTTTGAAGGCTGAAGAGAATTGAGAATGAGTTTCAATTGTTTCTCTATCTGAGACAAATAATTCCTACAAGGAGTGCAGTCGAAGTGTCTGCAAGGAGTGTGTTGACAGAGGGTTCAAATAGGTAGCATTTGTTCTCATTTCCACACAAGTGCAGCTGGGCACAGGAGCCGTGCAAGGAGTGTGCAGGAAAAGTAAAGTCTCAGGGTTGTGAACCTGAGTAAGGTGTGAGAGACTGTTGTTGCAGGAGTGCGCAGAGTCGAAGGTATTCAGTACTTGGAAGTGTCTGAGAGTTGCCGCAAAGAGCGCGCGCGAGACTCTTCTCTAAGACTTTGAGTTGGGAGAAATCTCAAGAGGGATAAATCCTTTGAAGCTATTAAAGGTAGCACAAGACATTGGTGCATATCGAGTGATTAGAAGGCATAGGAGTTTTGTGTCACAGGTGGTTAAGTCCGGGAAAGAGTCCTTGGTTCATTTCGCTGGAAACATCAAAGAGGAAGATACAGACGGTCAGGATCTTGTGGGGAGGATTTGTGAAATCCCATTGACCGTCAGATCTGCCAGAGAAGGAAGGAGGATACGGTAGTGTGCGGAGTTCACCATAGGAGAACGTGAGCCATTGGATCCTCACCCAGTTACCGTCAGCCGTTGGATTATCCGGGAGTTGCACGAGGGTTAAATTCGTGAATGGGAGGAGGAAAGTTTCGACGAGGGGCGTGGCCATCAGAATTTGATCATTCAGGAAATCGAAAGTCTTGTGACCAAGTGATCGAGGAAAATCCATGTTGGAAACCCCGTAAAGGATCGGCACCGTCCATCAGTCAGGACACGTGGATGAGATCAGAATCCCATTGGCATTTCGGTCATCGGGGCTCACATAGGGAAGTGGATTGGGTTTATATAATTGGCGAAACCCGAGGGTTGATTTGAACCGTCCATCCACTTGGGACACATGTCAGAAATCTGAGGAAAGTCGAGAATCGGCATTTCGCGAGTCAAGGAGACAAGGAGGACTTGCATTTTGAAATCGTGAATTCCGATTCTCCGAAAGGAGGAGAGCTCCGTGTGGGACCCTGCTGATATCATCTCAACATAACAAGGCATAGGGGATTTATATGGTGAAAACCCCGAAGCGGCGAGGACCGTCCATCTTTGAGGACACATGGCATCGATCTCGAATTTCGGAGAAAGTCCTGAAGAGGAGTCATATCGGGGAATCGGTTTTCGAGAGATCGGGGAAAGCGGAGGTAAAAGCACTTCGGCATTTGAAGTTGCAAAACCCCGAGGGAGATCTAGAGCCGTTGATTTTAGTGACTGATCACAATCATTGATGGTGGTTTTACGGTGGAAGGGCATCCTAGTGACGTCGCATCGGGAATCGGGGATCCGGGGAATAAGGAGTCACATACACCTCAACATCACAAACCCCGAAATCCCGAAAGGTGGTAAGACGGAGGTCATGTGAAAGGAGGTTGTGTGGATCACGAGCCTAGCCCAGAGGTTGATCGGAGATTATAGTATATCGTAAAAATGGATATTGGGAGATCGGGAACCGAAGGCTCATAACATCGGGAGTTTGAAAACCCCTAAACCCGATTTTTTTGTTCTTCTGTCGTGAAGAAAAACAGTAACCGGCCTAGAGGCTGAGAGGTGTCGAAAAAGACCTGTGGGTCAAATTTAAGTAAAGATTCCAGGGGAGAATCGAAGGAGCCATTCTGGCTTGAGGGTGAACTTTGAACGATCCTTAAAGACTGAGAGGTCAGCGCAGAGGCCTTTTGCCGAGGCAAGGGGTGTGGTTGCGTCAGTTTGGTATCAGAGCTTAGAAAATCTTCTTTGCTTTCTGTAGCATGGAGAAGGAAGATTCACCATGCCACTGAGAAGAGGAGATAGACAATCACCCGATCCAGAAGAGGAAAGGGAGACGTCCATAGGAAGGGGTAGACAGGTGCAGAATCCAGAAGTAGAAAGAGATCTACATAACATACGCGCCAGAATTGTGGATGTGGAGATAAGACAAAAATGCACAGCTGATGTAGGGGATATCAGTGAGTCCGAAAATGAAGATGATGTTGGACATAGAGAAGAAGAAGTCACAGCAGAAGATGCAACAAATGAACGCTTTCTTAAAGATGTTGCAAGAATGGGTGCAAAGGTGAAAATGGACATTCCAGTTTATGAGGGAAATCTGGATGTAGAAGAGCTTCTAGACTGGATTAGAGCTCTAGACACATACTTTGACTATGAAGATGTCAAAGAAGACAAGAAGTTCAAGCATGCTGTCACGATATTAAAAGGACATGCATCATTGTGGTGGGATGAACTACAAGAGGATAGGCGTTGCCAAGGCAAGCAAAAAATCAAGAGCTAGGACAGGATGATTGCAAAGATGAAAGCTAAATTCATCCCCAGGGATTATCAAATTAATATGTTCAGGAGAATGCAGAACCTGAGACAGAAGCTGATGTCAGTGAAGGAATATACTGAGGAATTTTACAGGTTGAATATCAGGGAAGGTCATCGTGAAAGCAATGATGAAAAAGTAGCCAGGTATATGAATGGCCTGAGATATGAGATTCAGGATGAGATGAGCATGGTAACCATCCGGATGGTGGAAGATGCTTATCAAATGGCCCTGAAAGCAGAAGAGAAGCTGAGTTGAAAGCAGAGTCAAATAGGTTGAGGCAGAAGTCAGTCCAGAGGCAAATCAATTGCTCGAGATAAGTATCATAAGCCCAAGGAGGACTGGAAGAAACCTCAGGCTCGGACAGAGAGAGGTGGAACCTCACAGCGAGGGCAGCAATATGTTGAACAGAGAGGGAAGGATACTGAGCGGAGAGGAGATTATGCTGACAACAATACTTTTCCTCGTACTAGAGGTAGAGGAAGAGGAAGAGGTGGAGTAATCACATGCTTCACATGTGGAAAGAATGGGCACAAGTCTTATGAGTGTCCAGATAAGAAGAAAGAAGGGGGAGAAACTCACATCGCCGAGGCATAGAGGTGAGATGTTGAGGCAGAAGATGTTGAAAGTGGAAGATTGTTGATGATGCGAAAGGCCCTTTTGACACCAGAGAAAGAGGTGGAAAGTTCAGTCCAAAGGACCAGACTTTTTAGGAATGCTTGCAAGACCAAGGATAGGGTATGAAAGGTCATTGTGGACAGTGGTAGCACGGATAAACTCGTTTCGACAGATATGGTAGAAAAGCTAGAGCTGGAGACGACTGATCATCCAAGCCCATATAAAGTTTCGTGGCTACAAAAGGGACACCAGGTAACTGTCACTAAACAATGTTTGGTTGAATTCAAGATAGGAGGATATAATGATAAGATATTATGTGATGTCATTCCTATGGATGTCTGTCATCTATTGTTGGGTAGGCCATGGCAATATGACAGAAATGTGATTCATGACGGGAGAATGAACACATACACCCTAGAGAAGAATGGGAGGACACACATGTTGCTTCCAATTAAGGATAAGGAGGTAAAAACGGAAGTAAGAAACACTGTACTTCTCATGAGTGGGAAGGAAATCCTTACCGAGGTCAAGAAGAAGGAGGAACCACAATTCATTGTGGTCAGGAAACCGAAAATTGTTCTGACTAGCACAAGAGTGGATGATTTACCAGAGGAGGTTCAGGAATTGCTGGAAGAGTTCACTGATATAGTAGTGGATGAATTACCTCGGTCGTTGCCACCGATCAGGAGTGTGAGTCATCATATTGATCTCATACCAGAAGCTAGTTTACCAAACAAATCCGCATACAGATTAACGTCGCAAGAAAATGAAGAGGTTAAGAAACAAGTCCAGGATTTGTTGGACAAAGGTTTGGTCAGGGAGAGCTTGAGCCCATGTGTTGTTCCAACAGTACTCAGTCCGAAGAAAGACGGAGGCTGGAGGATGTGTATTGATTCAAGGGCAATTAACAAGATAACCATCAGGTACAGATTTCCATTGCCAAGAATGGATGATCTGATGGATTGCTTAAGTGGAGCAAAGTATTTTTCAAAGATTGATTTGAAAAGTGGTTATCACCAGATTCGCATGAGAGAATGTGATGAATGGAAGACAACATTCAAGACTAATGAGGGGTTGTATGAATGGCTTGTTATGTCATTTGGCTTAACAAATGCGCCAAGTACCTTTATGAGGTTGATGAACGAAGTCCTGAGGGATTTCATCAGGAAATTTGTCATTGTGTATTTGGATGACATATTGGTTTTTAGTAAAACAGCAGCGGAGCATCTGAAGCATTTGGCTACAGTGATGCAGAAATTACAGCAGGAGAAGTTGTTGATAAACATGAAGAAATCCTCATTCATGAAGACAGAGCTCATTTACTTGGGGTTTGTTATTTCGGCAAATGAGTTGAGGATGGATCCAGATAAGGTAGAAGTGATCAAGAATTGGCCATCACCGAGGAATATTTTCGACGTGAGAAGTTTTCACAGATTGGCTAGTTTCTACCGGAAGTTCATCAGGAATTTCAGTGGAATTAGTGCAGCAATGATGGATACAGTGAAGAAAAGACACAAGTATTTTCATTGGACTGAAGAGGCTGAAAAGAGTTTCAATCTGTTGAAAAGGAAGATCACGGAACAACCAGTTTTGGTGTTTCCGGATTTCCAGAAGACATTTCAGGTGAAATGTGATGCAAGCGGATTTGCAATCGGGGCAGTCTTGAGTCAGGAAGACAGGTCGATAGCGTATTTCAGCGAGAAGTTGAATGAAGCAAAGTTGAAATATTCCACTTATGACAAGGAATTTTATGCTATCATACAGGCACTGAAGAAATGGAGGCATTACTTGATACCCAAAGAGTTTGTCTTATACAGTGACAATCATGCACTGCAGTTTGTGACTCAACAGGAAAAGTCGAAGTAGCGACATGTAAAATGGGTTGAATATATGCAAAATGTCACTTTTGCGATAAAACATATTTCTGGTACTGCTAACAAAGTTGTTGATGCTTTGAGCAAGAAGTGTTTGTTGTTGTAGGAGTTCAGAGTCAAAACATTGGGTTTTGATGATCTCAGGAACATGTACGCTGATGATCAAGATTTTAAGGAGGCGTATGAAGCAGCTGAGAATCCCATTCTCAGAGACAGAAGTTTGTGGATAGAGTACATGATCCAAGAAGGATTATTGTTTAGAGGTAATCAACTTTGTATTCCAAAATGCTCCATGAGGGAGAACTTGTTGAAGGAGAAACACAGTGGAGGACTGATAGGACATTTTGGTCACGACAAGACATTCGCGAAGTTGAATGAGTCATATTTTTGGCCAGGGATGTGATCGGATGTCAAGAGATTTGTGGATAGCTGCAAAATTTTCCATCATTCGAAGGGAAAGAAGCAGAATACGGGATTCTATCAACCATTGCCCATACCAGAGAGGACATGGGACGAAATTAGCATGGATTTCATATTGGGGTTGCCAAGAACAAAAAGAGGTGTTGATTCAATCTTTGTGGTGGTGGATAGATTTTCTAAAATGGCACACTTCATTCCATGTCAGAAGACCAGTGACGCAACTCACATTGCGAACCTGTTTTTCAAAGAGGTCATTCGACTTCATGGATTGCCAAGAAGCATAGTTTCGAATCAAGACACTAAGTTCATAGGGCATTTTTGGAGGACCTTATGGAATAAGCTAGGAACTAACTTGTTGTTTAGTTCAGCTTATCATCCTCAGATGGATGGATAGACAGAAGTGGTTAACAGAAGTCTGGGAGACTTGCTGAGTATCCTGGTAATAGAACACCACAGCCAGTGGGATAATATATTACCACGGGCAGAGTTTGCGTATAACGACTCAGTCAACAGGAGCATAGGCTAGAGTCCATTTCAGATTGTTTATGGCATGCAGCCGAGAGGAATTTCTAAACTGAGAAATTCATAACAGACTGCGACTAGGAGCGCTAGTGCAGAAGAATTTGCAGAGGCAATGAAAGAACTTCACAGCCAGGTGAAGGAGCGATTGCAGAATTCAATTCAGGAGTACAAGCACATAGCCGATCAGCATAGAAGACAACTTCAGTTTGAGGTTAGTGATCTGGTTCTGGCACATTTGAGAAAATAAAGGTTCCCAAGAGGAACATATAATAAGTTGAAGATGAAGAAAATCGGGCCATGCAGGGTCTTGAAGAAAATTGGGGCAAATGCTTATGAGATTGAATTACCCGATGGGATCGGAATTTCTCTGATATTCAATGTCTCAGATTTGTATCCATACAAAGATGAGGAAGCAGGAACAAGTGATGAAAATTCAAAGGTTCATTGGAAAAAGCAGATGCTAGTTGCAGAGAAGCCACAGATGGAACACATACTGGATAAGAGAGTAAGTAAGAAGACCAGATGGAAGGAATACTTTGAATATCTGGTCAAATGGAAAGATTGTCCAGTTGAATATGCCAGCTGGGAGATCGAAGAAGAGATACAGAAGCATGGACAGACCGTGCAGGAGCTCATGGATAGGAGCCCATGAAAGTTTTCAAGCGAGGGAGTGTGATGCAGGAGCATCTCCCACATCAAGCAAGCCAACACGGAAAATGATGGACAGCTGGACAAGCCAACACAAATTTTGAAATTCCCTTGGATTGAAGCACCATCTTAAATGAAGTCATTTAAGAAGAGATGCACTTGTGTAATGTAATCGTACCTTGAGCCTTTAGCTATCATCCTTAGTAGGTAGGAGGCATTTAAAGTAGTTAATGCAGGTAGATAGAATTTAATTCTAGATTAGACAGTTTGAGAGCGCAAGAGAGGAAATGGGATATAGACACTCTCATTGTGCATTGTAACATTATTCAGAAGAAGGAAGAGTAAGAGAAGGCAGAGAGTTGTGTAAGAACACCCATGTACAGAAATTTGAATTAATAGAAAGAATTGGTTCAAATTCATGGTTTGTGTTGATCTCTATGTATTGATGTTATGCTCATGAATGTTTGCTTCCTGTTATACATTTGCTTTATATGCTATGTATGTGATCTCATGCTTTGAGTTTGAAGGCTGAAGAGAATTAAGAATGAGTTTCAATTGTTTCTCTATCTGAGCCAAATAATTCCTGCAAGGAGTGCAGTCGAAGTGTCCGCAAGGAGTGTGTTAACAGAGGGTTCAGATAGGTAGCATTTGTTCTCATTTACGCACAAGTGCAGCTTGGCACAGGAGCCGTGCAAGGAGTGCGCAGGCAAAGTAAAGTCTCAGGGTTGAAAACCTGAGTAAGGTGTGAGAGAATGCTGCTGCAGGAGTGCACAGAGTCGAAGGTATTCAATACTTGGAAGTGTCTGAGAGTTGTCGCAAGGAGTGCGCACGAGACTCTTCTCTAATACTTTGAGTTGGGAGAAAGCTCAAGAGGGATAAATCCTTTGAAGCTATTGAAGGTAGCACAAGACATTGGTGCATATCGAGTGATTAGAAGGCATAGGAGTTTTGTGTCACAGGTGGTTAAGTCCGGGAAAGAGTCCTTGGTTCATTTCGCTGGAAACATCAAAGAGGAAGATACAGACGATCAGGATCTTGTGGGGAGGATTTGCGAAATCCCATCGACCGTCAGATCTGCCCGAGAAGCGAGGATGATACGGTAGTGTGCGTAGTTCACCACAGGAGAACGTGAGCCGTTGGATCCTAGCCCAGTTACTGTCAGCCGTTGGATTAGTCGGGAGTTGCACGAGGGTTAAATTCACGAACGGGAGGAGGAAAGTTCCGACGAGGGGCGTGGCCATCGGAATTTCGTCATTCACGAAATCAGAAGTCCTGTGAGAAAGTGATCGGTAAAAATCCATGTTGGAAACCCCGTAAAGGATCAGCACCGTCCATCAGTCAGGGCACGTGGACGAGATCAGAAGCCCATCGGCATTTCGGTCATCGGGGCTCACATAGGTAAGTGGATTGGGTTTATATAATTGGCAAAACCCGGGGGTTGATCTAAATCGTCCATCCACTTGGGACGCGTGTCATAAATCCAAGGAAAGTCGGGAATCAACATTTCGCGAGTCAGGGAGACAAGGAGGACTTGCATTTCGAAATCACGAATTCTGATTCTCCGAAAGGAGGAGAGCTCCGTGTGGGACCCTGTTGACGTCATCTCAGCATAACGAGGCATCGGGGATTTACACGGTGAAAACGCCGAAGCGGTGAGGACCGTCCATCTTTGAGAACGCATGGCATCGATCTCGACTTTCGGAGAAATTCCCGAAGAGGAGTCATATCGGGGAATCGGCTTTCGAGAGATCGGGGAAAGTGGAGGTAAAAGCACTTCGTCATTTGAAGTCGCGAAACCCCGAGGGAGATCTGGAGCCATTGATTTTAGTGACCGATCACAGTCTTTGATGGTGGTTTTACGGTGGAAGGGCATCCTAGTGACATCGCATCAGGAATCGGGGATCAGGGGAATAAGGAGTCACATACACCTCGACATCACAAACCCCGAAATCCCGAAAGGTGGTAAGACGGAGGTCATGTGAAAAGAGGTCGTGTGGATCACGAGCCTAGCCCAGAGGCTGATCGGAGATTATAGTATATCGGAAAAATGGAGATCGGGAGATCGAGAATTGAAGGGTCATAACATCGGGAGTTTGAAAACCCCAAAACTCGATTTCTATGTTATTCTGTCGTGAAGAAAAACAGTAACTGGCCTAGAGGCTGAGAGGTGTCGAAAAATACCTGTGGGTCAAATTTAAATAAAGATTTCAGGCGAGAATCGAAGGATCCATTCTAGCTCGAGGGTGAACTTTGAACGATCCTTAAAGACCGGGAGGTCAGCGCAAAGGCCTTTTGTCGAGGCAAGGGGTGCGGCTACGTCAAGATGGAAGAATGGAAAAGTTTGACTCTCGTGTGGACAAAGGAATACTTGTTGGTTACTCAAGTACAAGGAAAGAATACAAGTGTTACAATCTAAGATTAAACAAAGTTGTGGAAAGCATCAACGTAACAATTGATGAAACAGGCAAACCAGAATCAAAGAAAGAAGAAAACAAATCAATGGAACAACTTTTTGAAGAAGAAGATGAAAGAGAAGAAGAAGAGGAAGATGAAGAGAATCTGACAGAAGTAGAAGAGCAAGTTCAGCAAGTATCTCCAAAGACACCTAGCAAACGAGTACAGAAGAATCATTCTTCAGATCAGATTATTGGAAACAAAGATGCAGGAGTTGAGACTAGAAGAAAAATCCATTCACCAGAACAAACACACCTAGCACTCTTATCTACAAT
>ML813204.1:176352-188650 GCA_009831015.1 Picea engelmannii
GCTCATTATTGGATAATAATTCTACATTGATATAACATTTGAAGAAAAAGGATTATAATTACATTATTACTAATTCACCCCCCCTCTCAGTAATCCAACAACAGTTTCTTGTGGCCCGGTCGCTTCAAACGACCCTTGTTGGTCAAGTCTTCGTTGTAACGGTGGTGGAGGTGGATATAATGCAATCAGCGACAGGCCCTGAAGCCTTCGCGACCAACAGAGCTCTTGATCTTCCACTTTTTGAAAATATCAAATGGCACAGTAATGCTTAACTAGCGTTTAAAACCAAGCACAGAATAGAAAAAATCCTATAAGACAAATCAAGCAAACAACTATCTAGTAGGAAGAACATTTACGCCAACCAACACTAGAGCAACTAACTGGTGCAAGTGCAACTTGAACACGGAAGCACCCTCTGGGTATACTCTGCAAAGTGTGACCTGACGTCTGCCCTAAGTACCGCAGTATACCCCCACAGTCACCCGTGTAAGTCCCTAGAAGATGGGCAACTAAGTTTCTATCTCGCAGTCAATCACCGGGTGGGTACAGTCTATAGTCAGGTGGATCGCAATGAACAAGATAACAAGTCCAAAACCTATCGAGGGTATCGAAAGAAAGTGGTCTGGAAGACAATAAAGGATCTCGAATGGATTCAATTTCCACAAATCTCTATAAGAAAATGCAGTCGGTAGTATTCCCACGACAGATCCTCAATATGGGTTCCCCACTACGTTTAGTCCGGCTTTGGAGGGGTTATCTCCATTGCCTTTCCTCATGTGACCTCGTGTTTATCCCATGTGTTAGAGGGGGGTCCCGGATAAATTTTATGACACTAGACTTTAACACTCCCTAACTCTGACTCCAATGTTTTTTTAACGACCTTGAAGAGTTTCCTCTCCAACCTAATTCAAGGCCCTAACCCTAAACTAGTTGGTTGACCCTACAAACATAAAAAGTATAATTAATTTTAGATTTAGCATTCATTTTAATGGCTTGATTTACTCAAGGGATATGGCGGTGAAACTAGTGATGTTATAAGAGATGAAAAAGAGGAGAAAATGGAAAAACTTGAAAGAAAAATTACTTCTAATCAAAAGCAAAGTTCTACAACTAACTCTTTGTAACCAACTTTTCTTTAAATAACTTTTTCAATATCTTTGAAAAGAAGACCTAAAACAAAAATTTTCTTGACTACAAACTACTTATGTTTCAAGAAATCAGTAAAGAACCTAAAAAACAGACTATCTTTCATTTCTAGTAAACAACCAACTCTAACTACTTTACCAAACTAAAAATGGAATTTTTTTATTTTTATTTTTAAATTGCTTCAAACAGAAAAACTAAATTAATTTTTTTTTCTCTTTTTCAAAGCAAGTGAAAGGGGTAAAAAGAACATTAAGATAATACTGAAACAAATATTTGGCCCACTACAGATCGCAGTGAATCACTAAAGAAACCAAACAGGCAGATCAACAATTCAAAATACTTGCTTAAAACCCTTTCAAAAGTAAACACAAGAAACTTAAAAAGACAAGTAAATTGAATTCTATCCCAAGCTATGGCTGCAAAATGGAGACTCTGAACTAAAACAAGAAACCCTAAGAAGTATAAACCTCAATCAGGAAAGAGGTTGGAATCTTCTTTTCAAAAAATTCTTGAACCATAGACGTTAGTTGTTACTTCAGTAGCCTATGTATGTACGCAGGTTGTTTATTGAGCAGTGTGCATGTACACGGGCTGGCTCAAGGAAGGGCGTGTACACTTCTGTATTTCTTTGAAAAAGGAAAGAAACAAATAGTCTTATAGGGCAGGGAGAACTGGTATGGCTCCTGAGGGTGACCAGAATCCCTTAAAAGACTTAGACAACTTGCAAGAAGCTCAAAAGGCATAAAAACCAATCAGGCAACCCAAAATCCCCTAAAAACACCTAGAGGCTTCCCTAGTATGGTCGTCATTTCTGCTAGCAGGAAAACCCCCCTATGACTACACCAGGGTTTAGAATGTAGGCATATTGATTAATAATCTAAAGGTCAATTAATTCTCTATGCTACCGCAAACATACAAAAACTCATATGAAGAAAGCAAGGAAAAGGAGATCGGATAACTATACCTCTAATCACACGTCTGGTGATGACCTCCTCACGCTTGGAATTTTTGTTGACTGCATGCCTCCTCCCAGGGATGACCTGCATCCAAATATTGACAAACAGAAAACTACAAGCATGATATTCCATAGATAATTTAGGATTAGATGTTAGAATGTCAAACATAAATCAACAAAAGTATTCAAAACACCATCATTTGGGACAAGAAAATGTAATTCTTTTATTAATATCATAATGATTATACCTTTGCAATCAAAGTCGGCTACCATTTTGCAAACCTGGTCTGAGATCCTCTTCACCAATCTCCAAGTGCACCTTGTATGAACTTCTCCTCTCAACCTTCTAATCTCTTCTTGGGAAGCGAATGAGTTAAATGGAGGGAGAAGGGGCTAATGAGGGAATGCTGAGGAAATTCTCACAAAAGGGATGCAATATCTTGGGCAAGGAGGGGAAGTGAAATCGTGCATAGTTTCACTATTCTTATGATTAGATGTGAAATGAGACCCCAACACCTCCTTTTATATGACAAAGGGATGGTTATTCGGTTGGGTGACGGGCTATAGCGGGTGGATTAGTTAGGAAACTGCCCAATAGCCCGTAATCTTAATGAATTCCTTGAAACTTTTTATTTTTTGCAACTTTTGCAAGTATGCACGGGTTGTAATGGTGAAGCATGCGTATATACAAGATTTGTAGTGGTTCAACAAGCATATGTACGTGGACAATAATGGTCCAGGGTGCATACATCTTCAAAAAAATGGTTTTTAAGAAGAGCAACTGAGTAGTGATTTGGCAAAAAATGAAAGTAAGAGGGCCAATGCCATGTATGCATGTGTAGAGAAATTTAGGTTTATAACAACCCTTGGAATCCAACCTCTGGGCTTCAAGCCCCATGGAATCCCAAGCTATGATTGTTCCTCCAAATATGTCCACCAGCTGGGTCCGGCAAAGACAAATGGATACACTCTCCAAGGATCTCAATTCAAAGAATCATGATGAGTAAATAAAATAAATAAAAGATCCATCTAAGAAATTGCATACAAGCCACCTCATCAAAATAAACTAATTCTCAAAGACCCTATGCAATTTTCCAAGTTTAGGTATGGGAGGGTTGATAAAACGACCTATTGGGTGAATTTTTCCTCAAGTTTAGGGGTGTTTCCCAAGGATACCTCCTTCTAATTCATGTGGATCATTTGTTATGGATGAGGGGAAGAATTTGTTGGTATGGGGTTCATGACATACAAGGGGTTGTAGTGTCTCACTTATGAGTGCCTTTGTAGAGGGTGTGTTGCACCTTCATTTTCAATGCAACCTTTTTCCAAGCCCATTTGTTTCCTTTTATTATTTTAGGATGTTTATAGGTTGAAGCCAAGGTGGGGATTCTACCTAAGCATGAAAACTTATGCCCACCTCGACTCTACCATGGTCACATCATGCTTCCCTAGGTTGGAAACATGTGTGGGGCTTCTACCTAAGCAATAAAAATAGTTCCCACAAATGCTCCTCTCTGGTTGGAATTTTTTATTAGTCATTATTTTACAGGTCCCATTACTTTTTTATCAAAGACATTTCATTGTCCTCAAGCTCCCGGGGTGATCATCTAGAAGGTTAATGGTTTGGATATTATCTTTTACCAGCCACAATCCTTTGGGCATTCAACCTCTTCTTCCCATGAAGTGAGGGACAACCCCTTATTGGGTCAGTACACCCGAAAAACCCAAAAGGTGAGTAGATGATAGGATGACGTGTGGAAAGTGACAAGTATGGTTGGGAATGGAACGATGACTCATCAAAAGGACCTCCCAATAGCATACATATCTCTAAGGTTGACCCACTTACTAGGGCGCAATGTCAACCACCAAAGTGAAACAGGGCAAATAGCATAATGTCCAAGCAAATGTCACATAATCAAAAGCAGTAATGGATGCAACGAACTCAAATTCCTCAAATATTGAAATGGTACTCACCATAATACCTGACTTGTACCTCATGTAGCGATACCCAATGTCTTATGGAGGCTAGTTGATGTGGTAGATACCATTGTGTTGAACCTGGATATGTGGTGGTGAGGTGGGTCTCTATATGTGCAAGTAGACAATATTGGTCAAGTTGTCTCTCAGTATTCCATGTCTACAACTTGAGGGCCTTGAGACATCATTTCCTTAATTATGCCACAAAATGGGGATAAAAAAATGTACACGCAATGAATCAGAGTACAAAACATTGATCCAAGGGTTAACACTTGCTCATTAGATGACAATCATTGATCTCATAGTCATGGGAAACTCTAAGTTAGTGATTAATCATGTTCGGAAGAAATATAAAATCAAAAAGGAAAGATTGAAGGCACATGTAGGAAGAGTTTGGGATCTCATCCAAAGTTTTAATTCTTTTAACATCACATTCATCCCAAGATAAAAGAATCAAAAGGTCGATGCATTGGTTGTTTGTGCTTCTCTTTTCAACCCAAAAAATACGTTCCATGTTTCATTCCATGTCAAGGTGACTTTTTTCCCTTTAGTTCCAGACAATCAAGATTTTTGGAAAGTATTTGAAAATGCAGAACACATCACTAAATATCTTAGCATTGAAGAGGATCAATTTTTAAAAAATCATGAATCTAAATCTTTGGACCATAGAGGTGATTTTCATGCCAAAGTTCTAGTATTTCTAGAGTCCCTTTTTACCAAATATGATCAAATATTGATAAGTAAACTAGGTGAAGAATTGTCACTTAGAAAAATTCAGGATACTCAAAAAGTGAATATTGGAACTCAAGAAAGTCCAATTTTTTTAAACTTGGGAAGCACATGTACCATTAATGAGATTGAACAATACATCAATCTATTTAAATATTTTCAATATGTTTCTGCATGGGCATATGATGATCTTAAGGAGTATGAAAAGAGTATCAGTCAACATATTATACCTCTAAAACAAGGTACCAATATTGTTAGACAGAAGCCAAAAGTGATCAATCCAAAATTAAAACCTTTGGTTAAGCTTGAACTTGAAAAGATGGAAAAAGGATGGAATTTTTATTTTTTCAGACATTCATATTGCATCTCAAATCCAGTGGCGGTTGGAAAGAAAAATGGAGAAATACGCTTGTGTGTGGATTTCTGAGATCTTAACATAGCCTCTCTTAAGGATAATTATCATCTTCCCAATATGGAAATGTTGTTACAATAGGTAACTGGTTCTGAAGTAATGTTTATGCTGGATGGATTTTCTGGATATAATCAAGGGCTTGTCTCAAATGAAGATAGGCATAAAACAACTTTTACAACACCTTGGGGAACATATGCCTATATATGAATTCCCTTCAAGTTGATGAATGTTGGAGCTACATTTCAAAGAGCTATGGATCTTGCATTCAAAGATATGGTAGGAAATATTATGGCAGATTAACAATATGATATTAAAGTTTATTCAAAATTGAGATAAAAACACTTCTCAGATATTAAAGAAGTTTTTGAACGTTGCAGATTAAATGGAATATCTCTCAACCCAAAGAAATATTTATTTGCAGTTTTAGAAGGGAAATTTATGGGTCATATTGTAAGTAAATATGGAATATACATAGATCCAAATAGAATCAAGGCCATAGTTGAATTGAAACCTCCTACAAGTTGAAAAGTTATTCAATCATTTTTTGGGAAAACAAATTTTGTAAGAATATTTGTGCCAGACTATGATTCAATCATTAAACTAATAAACAAGTTATTGAAGAAAGATAAAATATTTGAATTGTCTAAATAATCTAATAAATCTTTCTCAAACATAAAGTTTGCAATTTCCACAGGTCCAATTCTTATCAGTCTGTATTTTGATAGAGATTTCATCATATATTATTTTTCCTCAGAGGAAACTATTTTTTCCATATTAACCCAAAGAAGGGACTCAAAAAAATAACATCCAATTTCTTTTATGAGTAAATGTTTTCAAGAACATGAATTGAAATATTCCTCCTTGCAGAAGCAAGCATTTTCTTTGGTCAAAGATGTGTCTTACTTCAGAAATTATATGTTGACGTCACATGTAATTGCTTATGTACCATACCCACCTATCAAGATGATGTTGTCACAACAACTTAGAGAGGTAATATTGGTCAATTGGTTGGCCAAATTGCAAGAATATGATATAGAAATAAATCCACTAAAAGATGTAAGAGGAAAAGGATTGTGCAAACTAATTTCTGGAATTGAGGCAGTAAACATTGATCCAACTAATAATAAAATTCTTTCTACACAAGGTGAATGGTGTCAATATCTAAATGGTACAAATACATCCTCTTTTATTTTAAATCTGGACAACTTCACATTGGAATGACAACAAAAGAAAGAATATCATTGAATATGAAATCAAATTCCTATGTACTTTTCTAGAGTATTGTTTTCGAAGAAATTTTGATAGTATGTTGTTGAGATGTTTAAACCACTCCAAGTCTATTAAAATTTTGAAGGAAATGGATGAAGGTGTTTGTGGTGGACATTTTTTCCCAATGGTAACATCAGATAGAATCATTGGATCTATTTTCTACTAGCCTAAATTGTTCAGAGATGTGCATGCCTTTGTAAGAAGATGTTTACCATGTCAAAAAAATATGGTAAGATGAAGAGGGATATTATGCCTTTGAATACAATAACAATTGAAAGTACTTTTACACAATGGGATTTATATGTAATCAATCCTATAAATAAAAAAATCTAGTAAAGGTCATTATTATATATTGGTAGCAACATATTACTTCAAAAAATGACCTGAAACAATAACATTAAAAGAAGCCAATTCTGAGCAACTTATTCAGTTTTTTAAAGAAAATATTTTATCAAAGTTTGGTGTTCCAGAGAATTTTATCATTGATAATGGTTCCAAGTTTACTACTTTATGTGGTAAATATGGTATATTAATGTGACAATAATCAAACTACTATCCACAAGAAAATGGATTGCTTGAATCGACAAACAAATCTCTCATACAAATTCTGAAGAAGACAATTGTTGCAAACCAAAGAGATTGGCATAAGAATCTTATTAGTTCTTTATGGGCAACAAAAATAACACCAAAAAGGAGTACATGACAATCTCCATTCTCCTTAGTTTATGAAAAAGATGTCAAGTTTCTAGTACATATGAAATTGGATGCATTGTCTATTTCTATTGTATTTGAAGATGAAGAGGGAAATTCACCTATGCAAGTTCAGTGTTATCAATTAATTCAATTAGAGGAGAAAATAAAACAAGAAATGTTGATTATTCATTAAAAAAACAAAACAAGAAGTGGTGAAGAATTATTTTTATAAAAGTACTACCATCAAAGACTTTCACAAATATTAGTTGGTCTTATTATGGAATAAGGAAAAAGAGAATACGTCTCTTCACTCCAAATTTGATGCTTTGTAGATTGGTCCCTATCAAATTGAGAAGAATTGTGGTTTTAACTCATACTTACTCAAAGGAACTGATGGTGAACTATTGAAGTTGTATATAAATGGAAAACATTTAAAACACTTATTTTCTTGATCATCTCATTGGCTTGGACGACCTTTGTATCATATTTCACTTTGTACATTCATTGTTTATATTCATGATGTAAGTATTTTTATTCAACTCCATGCCAAACGATCAAGGCCTTCTGGGTTCTCAGCAACCCACTTGGGGTCAGTATCACACAGTTGGAGCCAAACGTCGATCCATTTTCTTGTATTGTCCTTGTATTCCAATTTTAAATATGTATAGAACCCTCCCTAGATTTCCATTTCATTATCCATCACATTTCCTTCAATCTTCATTGTTCCATGGGATGTCAAAAAAAAATTGTATGTTTCCACACTTAATTAATTTTATGACTTATGTTGTGCGGAGATTACTTATATTGTGAAAATATTATCCATTTCAAGCCCTTGTACCCATGCTTTTCACAAAACCTTTTCCCTACACACCTTTTGTTCCACACAAGCCAACACTTAGTTTATTTTCGACCTTTTCTCTTGTGCGGAGAACCCAACACAAGGCCTTTTCTCCACACAACATGATCCTATATAATTCCACCACCTTAATTTTTCACCCCGCGATCCTCAAATTGCACACTCTTGATAACTCCCCATACTTAGCCACTTTCCTTTATTCTCCTTGATTTGTTCTATACTAGTTACTTTTTCATAATACCCATTCACTCTACATACTTAGTCACTTTTATGTCTTCTATTGTGCAGAGATTCTCCACTCCAAATATTTTATCCGTACTCTACACGCAACCTTTTCCTCCACACTTCTGCCACCTCCATTTTTCACCTTGCATCCATCAAATTCCCCCCTTTAACACTTAGCCATTTTTATGATTTCTCCCATGTGAAGATTTTGTCTTGTGCAGAGATTCCCTCTCATTTACATTTTCTCCACACGACTAAACCCCCAAAAAATCCATATATTTTCACAACTAAACATCGGTTCCATACTTAGTCAATTGTTTGATTATCCCTTGTGTGGAGAATCCTACACAACTCATACCTTCACACAACTTAAGCTTTGCAAGACTGATCTATATACCTCTTATTCCATAATTAGTGAAATTATCATTAGAACTCCAAGCATCATTCGCATTTTTTGAGGTCATTTATGATTCATTGATGAGTTCCCAATTCACAAGTAAATATGTGGTAAATGTGGATTAATTATCCCATTTTTCCATAGAACACTTACTTTTCAACAATAAATTCCATTTATGATTTGCGTGTATCCTGAAGGAAATTGTACATGATGAAGGGATGCCTTATTAAGTATTATTCATGCACTTCTATATTAACATATTGGGATCTATAATTCATAAGTAATACCCATCACATATATCAAAGAGTTTTTGGAAAAAATAGAAAATATGGAAACTAGAAGAAAAAAGGAGCCTTTCTGTGGAGACATTGTCAACTCTCTTGTGCACCAGAATAAGGATTTTCATTGGTCGGATAAATATCAATAATATTCAAGTCTCACTCCTGAGCAAAAACTTGCTAGTAATATTTGGATGACCGGTCTAGTGAAGGTTGGTTGCATGCCAGAGGTTTTTTACTTCAAGGAGTTAAATTTGTGGTGTGCATGCAGATTCAACTCAAAGAGAAGAATGATTTGGTTTGTTTCTAAAGGAAAGAACCCAGTTCTTTTGACCCCAAATGTATTTAGAATAATTCTTTGACTACCCACCTCTAACAAGTCTCTCAAGCTTCCAGAATCCGATGCATTTTTGGATTCCCACAGTTGTGGTGTAAATTTATTAAAGGATTTCATGGCTCCATCTACTCAATGCCAACAGATATTTATCTTATTGATATATCTCTATTGTTTGAACCATATCAATATTTTTCTTGGTTGTTTACATGGTAATGGGGCACGATTCTACATCTCATATTCCCAGGTATGTTTTAAATGTCCTACATTTCGTTTTTTGAAAGGAAGGAGTGTTTCATTGGGTCAAACTAATCTTGAACAAGATTTCATATCAATTGGCCAATTATTTGAAGATGCATATTTTTTATGACTAATTATTTGGTGCTAATAGTAGCATATTGTAATGTATTTGAAGGGTTACCCTTAAAGGGTAATATTGATGTTGAAAATGAGCATGTTCAATTTTGGTACCCTGTGTTGTGGAAGCACAATGTTCCATTTCAATTATTTCTTGTTCAAAATAGATTTGTTAAAAAGTTTATACATATTCTGATCAGAACACCACCAGAAAGAATTACTCAGGAAGCTGAGGATTTCCTTAAGAGGAAAGGAATTTGTGTTTATGAGGAAGAATATGCATATATCAAACTATATGGATTTGAGGGGAGACCTTTCTTTATTCCTACTTTTGTATGTGACCGGTACTTTGTTGTTGAGGTTTGTAGACAGTATAAAGAATGGTTCTCCTTCTTCGAGAGAAAGAAGAAAAGACAGTTTATTTCCATGCACTTCAATCTATCTAACATAACAATTAAAGGCTTATCCCATTTAACAGAAGTCTCTGAAATGTTGAATTTATTCCACTTGAAGGAAGTTGAACCTTTCAAGGGTTTTGCTCCTGAAGGGTTATTTTCTTCTCATTTATTTTCAATGAGTTACAACAATTGTTTCACAAGGATTTCGAAAGGAACTGATGATAACGATCTAAACACAACTAGAAGGAAAGAAAAGTAGATATGTGGTGATGATTTAGTCACATAAGTCATTTCAAATACTCAGGATAAAAAAACGACACTCAAAAAGGAGCGCCAATGGAGAAAAACAAAAAAAGAGAGGAAAAAGCAGAACTAGTGCTCAATCTTCTTCCACACCCATGCCAGAAAGGAGTTCCTCCTCCACTCAAAGGAGTCAAGAGCCCAACACGAGTAAAGGAGAGAATAATGAGTGGTGTTTTGGAGGAGATGATGAGTATTACCCTCCTCGTGTCAATATCAAGAAAGCACATACAATTTCACATCCCAAGAGGAAAATAAAGACAAACAATAAAATTTCTTAGAATTCAGAAGGTTCAAGAGATGTTGTTGATATGGAAATCAATAATAATAATAATGTACCGGAATGGGTAGTGTTAAAAATTGATGAAAGTTAGTAGATAGAAGAAGAATTGGCCCAAGTGGGACCAACTATTTTTTAAGAACATTCCTTGACACTGGACAATGCAAAATACAATAAGGAAGAGAAGAAATTGCAAATAGAGAAAATTCATGTTAAAAATAAGAAGGTAACCCACAAGTGGAACTCATAGGTAGACATTTTTGGAGTGGGACATTATGGACTTCTCATGTTTCACATTACCACTGGGGACACTCTAGCTCACTCTATTTCAGAGCAATATCGTGAAAACATTAAGTTGAAGAAAAGAAAAAGTGAATTGGAGGATGCCTTAAATCCTAAACCTATATTTGCATAACCATTGTCTGTCATTGTTATAAACTCAATGCCACATGACACGCCAGACACATCAGCTCAAGTGAGGAAGGTTGTTAAATTGTTGAGATGGATAAGAATATATGTCGCATAAAACATAAATAAGTGACTCGTTATCATTTAATAGGCATGGGAGGCCAACACTAATTTAAGGAACTTGTCACAACGAATTGCTTCTTTTGTGGAGTATTTATAAAAATATTTAGAAAATGACAAATTCTTCTATAAAAAAACTTTGAGTACTTTTGCAACACGAGTGTCTAGTTTAAGTGATTTTAATAGAAAACAACATAGTTTGCCTTCAAATCCTAGAATAAAACAAATGAAATATGGTTAGTTGGAGAGAATACAAGTGTTGCAGGAATTGATTTGCAACTGTAAAAAGATTGATAATAAAAGGAGTGATTCATTTTTCAATTCACTCGAAATAGTAAAGGAACTCGAGGGACCACAATTAATAAGAGATTCCATGCTAATAACCAAGGAGAAATTAGAAACATAGTTAAACATAATCAAAGCTTCATGGGGTAGTGAGTTTCAAAACCTCACTAACTTTCCAGATGAATATCTTAAAATATGGTTAGTTAGATTTGTAAATGGTAATGATGACCATCTAGCATCAATTCAACAGCTACACTCTAAATTTGGAGCAATGGAAGATGAAATATTTTCAATATGGGTAAAGTAGGATATAACGGTTCTGGCAAGAAAAAAGGAGAGACATGCATTCACCATTCCACTTCCATTTTTGCGAGTAGACTCTTTTTCGAAGCATTTCCCTTCTTTCTTCCCAGTCTGTGAATCACCCAACTTCATTTTTTTATTGTTTACTGTTAAATCTGATTCCTAATTTCTTTTTCTCTTTCTCTTCGAGGTCTACTATTTTATTTGTTCCACAAGAGCCCCATCCCAATCCATTTGGATGAATGCAATTCCTTTATCATTTAAGTATCAGGAATACTATGTTGTGCTTTAGGTCAACATTTTATTTGAACTTGAACATCAATTTGTAATATTTTTGACTCTTGCAAAGAGCTATTCGAGTAGTTCATAACATTTTTTATTTCAAATACTTTTGTATAAGCATGATATCTCGAGTGTGTTTCTCCTATGTATCTTATGATACTAAATGAATGAAATAATTTAAATCTCTATGATTATTGGACCACCAATCTATTTTCATTCTTATGAGTTTTGTTTCGAATCTTTTCTTTATTTACTCAAATGGATGGATGTAGTTATCTAGTTTATTGCAAGCAT